>JAPYZU010002560.1:0-12930 GCA_030523005.1 Tryphoninae sp. B BG-2022a | reverse complement strand
TATATATATATATAGATTCTCCTATCGTCGGTAGTCGATGTAGAACGATAAAATCATCAGGAATACTTAGATATGTGCTACATGATAAGTTCGGATACGTGTAAACAATGAAACGTCGACAATTAATCGTCAGGATGCATTGCGTCGATTACAGCTGTTTCATAACGAAGGCATTGGACGAGAGCAGTGATCGAAGGAATCTGGTTTTTCTGGTATTTTTGTAGGATTTAATACGTTTATATGTAATTTTCGTGTTAATCTTTTATTTTTAGTCTATTTAATTTTGTACAATTTTCTTTTTTATCGGATAAGATTGATAGGATAGAGATTTTTGGGGTTATGTTGGTTATATATGTGTTGTATGATTATTTATTTTGATACACGTGCACTGAATAAACATACGATGATACGAAGTTTGTAACGAGTTTTATTATATCGGCGTATGTTATACTCGACTGTAGATAAGCGAGGTGTCTACCTGGACGCTCTCGTAGGTCAGTTAGTCTACCCAGGATGCAACGGAATTCTTCGGGTTTCCGAAACAGAACGGCGTAATGGCATTTTAATGATAAGACTTTTGCAATATTATAAATAAAATCGTGAGTGTGATCAGATTCGGGATATAACAATGGCTACGTGCTACATCAAGGACGATCAAGGTATGTGATTTCTCCCAGTTGTACGTCCAAAGCTTGCGCGACAGTTCTACCGGGATATTTATAACCTCAATCGTGTAAACAACTTTACGCTTTGTGTTCGAATTAGTACCGGTTTTTCTTAGCTTTCTTTTTTACGAGTGCGCTTTGCTATTGGAGGAAATGATTCGAAATACGTTTGTTACGTGGTTATCCTTCGTATGTTCGCCGACCGTTATTAGATAGATTGCACTGTTGGGATATACCAGGGTATAAACATAACCAAGATTCCCAAAACAATTTGTTGTCTGTATGATATAGTATCTGTGATGATGTTGAGACTACCTGCAAAATCTTGAATATGTTTTGAACGTGTACAACGAGATGCAAAGAGATCTATTTCTCTCAATTTTTTTGTTTCAGGTGGAACTTTTATTCCAGCCAGCCAGCGTCCGGATGGTACATGGCGAAAGCCACGTCGAGTAAAAGATGGATATGTACCACAGGAAGAAGTTCCCCTGTATGTACACTAGAATGTCTCCATTATTTGTTTTCCATAAATTTGTATGTAATTTCTCATTGCCATTATCTCTTGGTAGATACGAGAGTTTGGGAAAGCAGTTTCTCAAGAATAAACCAACTCATCCACCGGGTGTATCTGCGGAGTATGTAGCGGCTCAGAAAGCAAAGAAAGAAGCTCAGGCAGTGAAAACAACGATACCTGGTATGCCGATACAGAATGATGCAAAGAAAAAGAAGAAGAAAAATAAGAGCAAAAGTGGCACAACGATAACGGAAGATTTAGCAAAGACTACGATATCCGAACCTGGTGTGACGACCAAAACGAAAAACATGCCAAATGTGACAAAATCACAGCCTGTATCATCGTGCAGACAAGATGCATCTGGCTTGTCGCACCTGAGCGACAGTATGAAGAGGTTAAAAAACTTGCGCAAGAAGCTTCGTGAAATCGAGGTCCTTGAGCAGAAAATAAGGGACAGCGTTATAAAAAATCCAGAACCAGAGATGCTCGAGAAAGTGTCGAGAAAGAAGGAAGTTCAGGATGAAATAAAACTCTTGGAATCGAATCAATAATCGCAAACTGAAAGCGATTACCCATTTTTGGTACAAATTCGAAATTGTGCCATTTCGTCCGTTTCTTCCATTGGACAGACTTTCGATGCATCGTTGGTGAAGTTTTTTTTTTCTTTTTTCTCCAAAGTTTGTGACTAAGAACTCGAACACGATAAACATATTTTACATATATGTACAAAAATAAATATACGAAATTGTACATTCAGACGTGATTATTATAGCGAAAGTAAAACAAACACCTATATATATATACATATATATATACATATACATATGAATCGACGTGTTTTTTATAGTATTTTATTATTATTTTAATGTGGGATACGAAATATACAAAAAAATAAAAACAATTGAAAGTTTCTGTTCGACTTATATACGTCCATAAGACAGCTGATAGGATTTTGAGCAATCGGTGAAGTATCTTTTCTCCTCTCCAACTCGGAAATTTATCCACAAATGATCGGGTGCTGTTGTGTAAAACTCTATGTTATAATACTACTATGTGTCGCCGCCATCATACCAGCAGCGATTATTCTCATTTATAACCCTCAGCTTTTTGGAATAGGCGACGAGGCCAAAGAGCCGGATAAAAATTGACTCGAAAAGGTAAGCACTTTATTTTTCTTCCATTCATTCACAATTGCATGTATGTGAATGCAAGCGTATAATTGTATTTTGCAGTGAGTGAAAATCCGTGTGAAAATAAGATGAGATGAAGATAAGACGTTAACAACGAGTTTGCTCAGCCGTCCGGATCAATTTGTCAAAACAATATTATGAAGATGCCGTGTTCAATTTATAGAAGCTGTACCATTGTAATAACATTTGTTTACTGATAAATGTGAGAAATCTTATTCTATTTATATACATTTCAAAAACACAAATTCCTCACTTATCGACGAAAAGCAAGAATTCCTATTTACATCACGTCCGCCATTGCGTAGATGCGAGACCCCTGGCTATCGGATGTATGTAAAAAAAAAGTGCAGCTTTATGTTCGATAAGTCAAGTTGATGCCTGGAGAGATTTCGGTGCTGTCAAAATACGAATATCGTTGATTACTTATTTCTCTACAGTTTGTGAATTAGTGTTTTAGTCAGTTTCGACATTGAGTGGTTTACAACGCATCGAGTAATTTCTTTACTTCCAAGATTTACCTTGTTACATTCGAAAAACTGTAAAAGAAGATTTTCTAACCTTTTATCGCTGGCAAACGAGTTTATCGTTAGAAGTATGTTAAAAAATTGATATTTTTGTCTATTTAAACAAAGTTGAAAGCTTAGCCCGGAAATTCTTTGAAAATGGAATGAACTCGATCGGTGAGTGGTGCTTCGGAATTTATTAGCTTCAAAACAATCATTGATCATTGAGAGGTTAGGTTGATCTTTGTGAAAGGCTTTATAAAATCTCAAAAAAATGAGTTATCACCGTGGAGGTGGTAATAAGCCCAAGGGTTTTGGATTTACGAGCTTCCAAATGTCCGGTACGAAACGAACAGGTGCAAATATACCTCCACCGAATGTTGCCAATTCTGTGCTCAGTAAACAAGGCTATCACACAATGAATTCCATAACTGAAAATGCATTGGCGGCATGTTGGGGTGTACCAAAAAAACGGAGCAAAACAGAAGAAGAGTATGTACAGAATTCCTCATATTTATATGTTTAAGAAGGAAAAAGTAGAACAACGATACATAACTTCACAAGTTTGCAGTTTCATCGCGCAATCTCAAATATACATTACCATTTTCACAATACTCACGTACAAATCAATGTCAGATATTTCGAGGACGATGAGGATGGTCAAACATCGACTCTCGAATACATACCAGCTCCAGGTTCACCCACGTTCGATCTCATGAAAAAGAATGAGAAGAAGCAGGATAGCGATAGCGAGGAAGATCCGTTGGATGCTTTCATGGCAGGCATAGATGCTGAAGTGAAAAAGAGTTCAAGCATGGCGGAGCAAGCGGAAGAAGCTCGCAAAGAGGAGAAATCCAAAGGATTTCGGGCAGATATAGATGGCGAGGATGATGAAGAAAGTTATTACAGGTAACATAAATACGAATTCAAACCCTTAATTTTTACCCCCGCCTTCCACTTTTGGCACAAGGTCTCACAAATAAAGGTCCATTATTTTGAAAGATACATGGAGGAGAATCCTACTGCTGGATTGCAACAGGAAGACTCTGATCAGGAGATCGAGTATGACGATGATGGAAATCCTATAGCGCCGCCCAAGAAAAAAGACATAGATCCTTTGCCACCTATCGATCACAGCGAGATACAGTATGAGCCCTTTGAGAAGAATTTTTATAACGTTCACGAGGAGATCTCGAGTTTGAGCAAGCATCAAGTTGAGGAATTACGACAAACATTGGGCATAAAAGTCTCTGGTGCCTCGGTGCCTAACCCGATAACGAGTTTTGGTCATTTTGGCTTCGACGATGCACTCATAAAGTCCATAAGAAAGAACGAGTATACACAACCGACCCCAATTCAGGCACAGGCCGTACCTGCAGCGTTGAGCGGTCGTGATTTGATTGGTATTGCAAAAACAGGCAGTGGCAAAACTGCTGCTTTCATATGGCCCATGTTGGTTCACATTATGGACCAGAAGGAGCTCAAACCCGGTGATGGACCAATAGGACTGATTCTCGCACCGACAAGAGAATTGTCTCAGCAGGTAACAATCATAAAAGGCGAACAGTCTAGAATCTTTTGAGCTTCTCCACAATTCCAGTTCTGAGGGCACTCTTTGTTTCTCAACAGATCTACCAAGAGGCAAAAAAATTCGGCAAGGTATACAACATTCAAGTTTGCTGCTGCTATGGAGGTGGCAGTAAATGGGAACAGAGTAAGGCTCTCGAAGGTGGAGCTGAAATCGTCGTTGCTACACCTGGACGCATGATCGACCTGGTGAAGATGAAAGCAACAAATCTCAGCCGGGTCACGTTTTTGGTGCTCGATGAGGCAGACAGAATGTTCGACATGGGTTTTGGTAAATCTATTTTTTCGTACCAGTGAATATCTTATAAACGAGAAATTTTATGGCCACTCGTTCAGGCGAATCTTAGTGGAACGAACATTTTTCAAATCTTGTTTATTGTTAGCATTTAATTTCGATAAGCATGTGAATTTAACTAAATTATTATTATTAGAATTAGTATTGTTGAGTTTAAAAAAATTGATCCCTCAGAGCCCCAAGTACGATCGATCTGCAACCACGTACGGCCCGATCGTCAAACATTGCTGTTCAGTGCAACGTTTAAAAAACGCGTCGAGAAACTCGCTCGTGACATTCTTACGGATCCCGTAAGGATCGTGCACGGTGACGTTGGTGAGGCGAACACAGACGTAACTCAACACGTTATTATGTTCCACAACAATCCGGTGGGCAAATGGTCGTGGCTCTTGCACAATCTGGTCGAGTTTTTGAGCGCTGGCAGTCTGTTGATATTCGTGACGAAAAAGGTACGACCATGAATTGCCTTGAGCAGTAAATCCAGAATGCCTACATTTTTTTTTCTCTGACACAGTTGAATGCCGAAGAATTAATGAATAATCTGAAGCTGAAAGAGTTCGATGTGATGCTTTTACACGGTGATATGGATCAAACTGAAAGAAACAAAGTTATCACGGCTTTTAAACGCAAAGAAGTCAGTACACTCGTCGCGACCGACGTAGCAGGTGAGTTAATTAATTTGATAGAAACAACTCAGGAAAAAATAGCGTAGATAGTTTTACATGCGAGATTTACTTCTAAATTAATTGCAGCACGTGGTCTCGACATTCCTCACATAAGAACCGTCGTTAATTACGATGTGGCACGAGATATAGATACACACACTCATCGAATAGGAAGAACTGGTCGTGCGGGAGAAAAGGGTACAGCTTACACCCTCGTAACGGAAAAGGACAAAGAGTTCGCAGGTCATTTGGTGAGAAATCTCGAAGGTGCCAATCAGGATGTTCCTAAGGGATTGATGGACCTTGCGATGCAGAGCGCTTGGTTCAGAAAATCGAGATTCAAAGGTGGCAAGGGCAAGAGTCTTAATATCGGCGGCGCTGGTCTTGGATTTAGAGGACGAACTGAGGCGTTGGCGATTCAGGTTTTTTGAAATATCTCTCATTTCCTCGATATCCCACGATATTTAGCCACATAATTGATTTACCTGACTTGGCGTATTTATCGATGATCTAAGACCGGTGGACCATCGTCTCAAGCTCCCAAAGACATTAGCGAGGTTGTGAAGAAATTGGAGAAACAAGGGCCAGGAAGCGATCGTCTATCGGCGATGAAAGCTGCTTTCAGAAGTCAATATAGTTCTCAGGTTGGTCTATTTAGCATTTAAATAAACGTTTCATGTTATTAATGAATCTACGTAAACAAAATTTTCTTAAAATTACTTTAGTTTCGCGCATCTTCCGATCACACGTGGGAACAAACGATTCAGCCACCTTCGGTGATAATGCCACCTCCGCCAATTCCCGGCTCGACTCAATCGACCGAAGACTCCACGGAGATTCCGGAAAGCCAAAACTCAGATTCCTCGAGCACCGACAAAACGGAGCGCAAAAGAGTGAGAAAAAGCAGATGGGAGTGATCAAAAGGAGGACCAAATTACAGATAATAATTGTACTTTGTGACCTTAAACGCGTCGATTATTCCATAATCGATTTGTTTTGTATCGTAATGAAAACTTAAATTTACTAGCCTGTACACTCGTTTCTCTTCTTTCATTCGTTCTAAACTTTATCCACTTTCACTTTCGTATACTTTTTTTCAAATTTATTTATCATATTTAAACATGCACCGTACATTTTTTGCACCGTATGTTGCATACTTCTTTTCTCATTCAAGAATTGCAATAACTTATTTACATAAATACTCGTTTTTTGCCATTAGTCGAGGAGGAGCGTTGACGAAAATTTACGAATCGAGGAGATGTGAAATTCGATGACGAATTTTGGAAACCCATGGTGATGTGATTTTTGGCAGGAAATCTTATCTCTGTCGAATCATTGTCTCCTCTTCCTGGACACCATCTTTCTCAACGAAGACACCATTTCACGCTAACGAACGTTGCCAATTTTGGAGTTCCAAAATTCGAATGCTTAAAAATTCGATTGCAAAGTTTTTTCGCTCAACGCCTGAATTCAATTTCAGAGCTAGACCCGAGAGGCCAGTGTCTTTATTATGGAAAATTGCGTGGTACAAATCGATGAAGTTGTCGCGCGTCGTGTAGCGATAACAAAATTAAATAAAAAAAAAAGAAACAGACCAGGATGAAGGCGAACAGCATCCAGTAATTAGTCGGCTAAAGGTTTTCTCTCTCATTTGATTTCTGTTATTCGTTTTCATCCATTAGCAAACGGGACATTTTAATTGACGCGAACGTACGCTCGAAGCTCGAGACGATATGCATATTATGAATAATTCTGCACGCTTGGATAAACTCTCTTACAAATAGTTTCCGTGTCTCGCGACAAAACAAATTTTCCTCACGTCACAAAAAGAAAAAATGAACAGAAAAAGAAAGAAAAAAACATGAGAAATATTGTATCAAAGTGACGAACAAATTTTAGTTTTCTGTCTAATGGACATGAAACATTTAGCATACCATTTAGGGCACCGCTGTTCGACCGAATCCTGATCTCGCTAAAATAATCATAATCATCGATTTCGAAACAAACATAAAAAAGGAAGAAAAGAAAACAATAATATTTTAGCCGCATATTAAAAAAAACGGTGTTTCAATCTAAACGCGATTATACGTGAGTAGATAAAGATTTAAATACGCGATACGCCTTCGCGCGAGACGCTGATTGACACAGCGCAGTCCCCCGAATCGGAAATCGGCGTAAATTGCGTATGGCATCAAAAATACAAAGAGAGAGAGAGAGAGAGAGAGAGAGAGGATATCAGACACGACTAGCACGAGACACTGAATTAATTCCACTGCGTCGTCTAACCGGATCGTTGCGTGTTTGACACGTATCAATGATCATAAATAATCTCATACGCTTGCATTAAGTGTTCACCCTCTCCCCTCTTTCCTAGGATGAATTATGTCCTGGTACGTTCATGAAACACGTCATCTCTTAAGCGAACGTACAATGCACATATGGGCTATTCCATTCAAACTCGACAAAAAGAAATCAGAATTTTTTAATTCATGTTCTAGATTAAAAGTTAGAATGTATTTTCTTTAAGAACGGGAGAAACATTGGTATTTGTACAAGTTGACATGAAACGCCCCATATATATTAATTGTGTTTTCATAAATCCTGAAAGCTTCGTCTCCTGGTTTCTCTCTCTCCCTCTCTCTCTTTCTCTGTCTCTTCCTCTCTCTTCCCTTCATTGATTATAATATCCCGGAAAAAACATACACGTGTCTTGCAATTTAATCGGCATGATTCACCGGGTGCGATCATCTCGTAAAAGGCGATACGACCATGAACGATATTGTGCACACAAAGCGTATTATTGCGAAAGAATCGTCGAGTGAAAGAGAGAGAGAGATTTTTTTTGTTCGTTAAACCCCCAAAAATTCGCCGGTACAGCTTGCCGATCGTTACCGCTCGATTTTTCTGGGATCGACGGACATTGCGTACTTGAAGACCGGAAGTAGAGACTCGTCAAGGTGTAACGGAGGCCGAGGATTCTCTCGGCTATAATCGCGGAGGTATAAATACGCGAAGTTAAAGAGCGATGATGAATTTAGCGCGTCCTTGGGACACCGTTTAAAAATCTTGGAACGATGAGATCGTATCAAGGATAAAAGCACGAGACGATCGAAACGCGATCTATAGCACACGCCTTGATTCATAACGTTTTACGAATGTCCCTTGGAGCTGTAAAGGCGCGTGTTTGTTATTTTTTTTATTCATAAAGCGAAAATATGACGCATTTTTTTGTTCATTCGTCATTGGCCGATCCGCCGATTCTCTGCCGAAATTCTATCGCCGGTATTATTGCGTACGTCGTAATAATTTTCAATTGTCTTATAATTCTATTATGTATACCATAAAAAGATGGCGGTGTTAAAGTCGACCCAATCGGTAGTTCGGGACGTCGTAAATAGCCAAGTGCATCGTCTGTGCTCAGTCTTAGTTCAATAATTCATCCCGGATTCCAGACGAGACAATGTTCTTCATCGTTGATGATAAAAACGATCGTCGTTTGGAATCAAAATGGAATTAAACGGTCGCTCCTGCCATTTTTTTTTCAAGAGTCGCCATACTGGGGAACAGCAGGACTGCTCTTTCTTCTTGTTTTCTCTGTATTTTGTCCAGCACTCAGGAGGTTCATACCAGTTCTTCGACCACCCTCGGTGCTCTGTTTCCCATTGAACTTTTCCATAGCTCGAGTGTAAGAACCGGTGCAAACTTTGCCCCAGACCCTTCTTTCCTCTGGAGTCATAGCGGATGTTAGCTTATTCACTCTTCCTGATTCATTACGATTTTCCGTTCCACTCATTCTTTGAATCTCACTCCTCGTTGGTTCCCAGACAGCTGGATTTCTTTTTGCGTATGTCTTGTTGACGTCGTCTTTTTCTAGGGAGGTGCTGGAACCTTGAGTAACGTGAACGTCTTCCCAGGACATTCCAATGTCGGATTGGACGCTGGAGGGAGTTGGACAACTGCTCTCGCTTGACAATGAGGAAGATCTGACGAATGAAGGTGGTATGTCCAATTTGACTTGTTCCGCGTCACGAGAAGTAACGCTAGACGTAGGTGGCTCGCTCTTAGCTCTGTTGAGGACGGAGACAGTACCGTTGTTGTTGTTACTGTCATTGTCCAAAGACATATTGTCGTTAAGTATGATCTTCGTTATAGACGTGCGTTTTCTCAATTTTTCCAAATTCTCCTTTGAAGTTCTCTGCGAAGCATCCATTTTCTGCAGGATATCCTTGAGGTTTACGGAACTGTCGGATCGCACGTCGGCCTGGCCTTTTCCCGATGATCTTGACAAGGTGGCAACGCTAGTGTCTTCGATCTTAGGACACGTGACATCTGGAAAAATGTAGTTGGGAAGCCGTTCCTTCTGACGATACGAGCGGGGAGTAACTGTTACTTGTTGGGTGGAGACAGTCTCGTTCTTGTCTGGATCTTCGACTGGACGACTCGTCTTGGCGCCATCTACGCACTGCTTGTATTTCTCATCTATCCGAGTGTCCAGATTCTCCTGCGACTCTATCTCACCACCGAAATTGGAATCCTCGCAAATCGGCCAGGCGGAATTGACTTCGTCGACCGAAAATGCACTCTCGATGGAATCTTTTCCAACGTCCTCCTGGCTACTTTTCATGGCATTCTCGAGGTTATCGGTGTAAGAATCCAACTCGTTGTCCTCGTTGCCCGAGTCGTTGTCAAAATCCTTGAGGACACCCTCGTTCTTCTCATTCTGCTTTCTCAGCTCTTCCCAATTTTTTCTGGGCTTGTAACTCGTCTTTCGTCTGACTATGCCACGTCCCGTGATATTAATGTCAGGAATGAAGAGTCTTAGTGCTTTTGGTCCTGTTGGAAAGGTCACCTCGTTGACTCTCTTCTCCGTCATAATCGCTTCGAGACTCGTTTGCGAAGCTACTTCTTGATGTTTATTGAATGCGGAAACCAACTGAGCGACGGTGTACTTAGGTTCGTCGGTCTCGGACTCGGAATGATCGTCCTTGTCGTCGGAATTTCCGGAATTGTTGGAATGACTCGATATGTCAGAATTTTGACGCTTCGAGGATTGTTTGACGGTCAAGAGTGTTCGATCCAACTGAGTCTCGTCGGAATCTTCCGTGAGAGTGTCCGACTCGACAGATTGAAGAGAATCAAAATTTTCCTCCGACTCCATTTTCTTGGGTTCTTCCTGATCTTCCTTCTCGGAATTTCTCGTTTCCAAATTCACTTTAAATTCATCGTCAACTCTCTCTTCCTTCACAGATTTCGTCTTTTCCAGGTCGTTCTCGTTTACCAAAGATTCACATTCGTCCTTTGATTCTCGAGATTCATTAGAACTCTCCTGTCCAATTTGTTCGCAAGAAAGTCTCTCCAAGGAATTCTCGAGATTGGTCGCTGCTACTACCGGTTTCTCGGATCTCGAGCAAACCGAAAGTCTCTCATGAGTCTCACTCCCATTTTCAAGATGTTCGAAGGATGCGCTGGAGCTGGAAGAAGCAATCTCGTTCCCGATTTTCTTGATGATGGGTAGCACATCTTCCGTCATGGCACGCTGATCCTTCCTACGTCTTTTCTTCTTCCTGAGACACTCGAGACTGCGATAAATATCGAGGACACCTTGTGATTTCGACAGACATCGAAGACCGTACAATTTCTCTTGCGAACGGCTGCCGAATAGCGGATTCATCATTTCGTCCTTTTGCAACGCTGTCTTGCCAGCCTGTGACAGACAAGCCTGCGATTGAATCTGATTCAGACTTCGCATTCTTGACAAGAGACCGCGTCTCGTCACGTGATTGAGATTCGCTTGCGAACGACTCTGCGCTTGACTCAACAGACCCTGAGTCTGTTCTTTGTTCAACAGACAACACTGGCTCGTCGCCAGACTCGCTTGACTCGTCGTCAACGATGTGTGAGACGAATTCAAGCTCATTCTCGAATCTGCTGGACTCATGTAACACTCGCTACCCGTGAGACTCGCTCGACTTCCGGTCAGCGCGTAACTCAAACACATCTCGCTCTGACTCAAACTTCCACCAAGTCCCTGATTCTGATTGATCGATTCCGCGAGATTCGCGTGACTCGTTGCTTGGCTTATCAGCGCGGCTCGTCGAAGATTCTCACGACTCACCACGCGTTCCAGCAACACCTCGCGCGATTTTGACAAATATCTTCTTAGATGAGGCGACGCTTGGGTCGGTGCATCTCTCAACCAGTCGTGGCGCAGACATTGCTTTGCTGACATCCGTGCGCTATGAAAAACAAAATGGAAAATCGTGACAAATTTGTTTACTTTTTCAAAATAGCAATTAAAATAAAATGCCGTTGATAATCGGTAGGATTTTTAAGTTTATGGACATTAGAATTGTTGTTTACCTTGGGTCTAGCACGAGAAGATTAGCGACAAAGTCTTTCGCCTGCGCCGATACGTCCTCGAACAATTCTTCGGGAAAGTCAACCTCGCCGAGGGAAATATTTTGAAACGTTTCCTGATCCGTCTCGCCCCCGAATGGTGAAAATCCGGTTAGTAGAACGTAGGTTGTGACACCCAGTGACCTGACGATATCAAATTTACGATAATTTAATTTACCTAAATTTAATTTGAAAAACAAAAAACCAAAAAAATATTTCGAAGGAAAAAAAAGAAATATCTTACCACATGTCAGCGGCTAACGTTATTGGCTCGTAGTGAAGAATTTCAGGAGCTGAAAATAATTTTTCTTTTATATCATAATAATTTCAAAGACAAAATTATTCAAAATTCAAATATCGTTGGACTCACCGACATAATCCGGTGTACCGAGTATTTCCCGAACTTCCGTACCCTCGAGAATCACCCTCGAGATCTCAAAGTCGCAGAGCTTCACCTCGCTCTCCGGAAAGCTGCCCATCATGACGAGATTTTGTGGCTTTAACATAAAAATCGAAAAATTTTTAAAACCCATGGAAACAAAATCAAATATCCTCGTATCGTAATCGATTTATTTTCAAATGATTAAAATCGTGATTCAATTTCTAAAAGATCGAAGGGTTTTCGATCACTTTCTTCCGGAGAAATCGATATCGCCAATATGGAAATCCATCGAGTTTCTCGAGTTTTGCATTCGAATGAGAAATCTTTTTATTTCAACGTAAGCCACGTGCACGCGTTACGCGCTCGTGCCTTACGTTATCGTTGAAAAACAACTTCCTACAGTAGTCGCGAAGCGATAAGGTTGTCTCTCTATTGGTTTCTCAAATATATGTTATCCATATATTTATATATTTGCCCCTAAGTCCTACGCTCCTTCGACAGTTTTGTTTATATCTGTCTCGATCGATCGAGCCTTACAATATCAACGTTCGATTCGAGGAATGTACATTAGTAATCGCCAGAAAACAATTCAACAAAATTGAAAAATAAAATTACAAATAAAAAAATCGGTAAAAATTATTTTTTGATATTTTTCACCATTTTTTCCACTCCAACAAAAATCATATCCATCAAATCAAGCAATCAAGTAATCACCAGAAAACAATTTAACAAA
>JAPYZU010002558.1:0-12931 GCA_030523005.1 Tryphoninae sp. B BG-2022a | reverse complement strand
ATATATATAAACATGTGCGTGTGTACACGGATGATTTTTATACAAATACATATTTATTGTCTATCGTTATCACTTTTAAGGTTTCCTCACAGGGCTCGGCCAGTTTCTCACATTTTAGTTTATTAGAATTGTGTAAATTTCCGTTGAGCCTCCCCGTTGAGCATTTTTTTATCGACATTTCGACAAGATATCGTCATGTAATAATGTAGATGAATTTTACACTTTTGTGGATTCTCTCCCCTTTACACACTCTCCCATTGACAAATTTCGTACTCTGACACAAACTTACGCGATTCACAGATTCATCGAGCTAATTTTAAATAATTCGTGGTACGAAGTTTTTTAAAAAGCGCAATTTTTGTTTCTCAATGATGAAGCCAATTGAAGCATTGTGTCGGCTCGCTTAACGATGTTTGCAAATATTTAAAAAAGAATATATATATATATATATATACATACATATGATGAATATATATATATATATATATATATATATATATATATATATATATAAATATGATTGTTCGTGAACCGCGAGAATCGTCAAACGATAAATTTGTGGAATAACGAGTGCTATTTTATATCGGTTACCCTGTAACGGAGAGACAGTAGTAATGGCACGTCGGTGATCAGACAAGCCCGTCTCATGGATGACCAGTGGTAAGGGTAAACGCGGGACGGACATTATAGGATGACTGTCGCGTTAAACTCGACTTGTTCTACTTGCAGCAGGCTTGTCCCTCGGCCAACGATGTGCAATAAGTAGTTAAGGTTGGTATTGGGTCAGGCCGCGCGTTCGGTCAACTATGCGGACAATTTTTACTTGTTTTGGAGAATTCGAATTTTAGATGTTTCGAAGCGACGTTCAAGCTCAAACTAACTTCGATATTTTTCTATAAATGTCGATGCGCGAGGATCATTAAGGTTTTTTCTACAAAATCTTTCGCGTTAAACTCGATTTGGTCGACTTGCAGCAGGCGTGTCCCTCGGCCAACGTTATGCAATAAGTAGTTAAGGTCGGTATTGGGTCAGACTTCGCGGTCGGTCAACTATGCGGACAATTTTTATTGTTGTGGATAATTCGAATTTTAGATGTTTCGAAGGGACGTCCAAACTCAAACTAACTTGTATATGTTTCTGTAAATGTCGATGCGTGAAAATAATTAAGTTTTTTCGAAGAAATATATCTCGACGCGATTATCCTTTTATTAACACATTAAATCTTATAAAAATAAAATAGTTTCTTCTTTTACGACAAAAAGTTGAATTCGATGAAAACTTAAGTTGGTTTGAAAAAGTTCAAAATTTCGTCGTTTGAAAATATTACGACGATTAAATTGAAATAATATTATCCTCGTGAAAAAGACGTTAATAAGATAATAAAAATATGTAATACTTATAAAATTTTATGAAATTCATATATTATCATTGAATTCAGTTTTGGATAAACAATTATCCTAAAATCAAATTTCTTTCATTTTTAAAATCGACAAAATAATCTCGAACAAAATACGTCTTTCTAATTACAAAACCTAGATCAAATTTGAAATTATCCAACGTTTACGATTCGCGCCGAATTTTTTTGTAAATCTGAAAAAAAGTTCTCACAGTGTTAAAGCTTTTTTGTTTTTTTAATGCGCGAAAATAATAAAGTTTTTCCGAAGAAATACATCTCGACACGATTATCCTTTTGTCAACGCATTAAATCCTATAGAAATAAAACAGTTTCGTCTTTTACGACAAAAAGATGAATTCGATGAAAATTTAAGTTGGTTTGAAAAATTTCGGAATTTCGTGGTTTGAAAATATTACAATGATTAACTTGAAAGAATATTATCCTCGTGAAAAAGACGTTGATAAGATAATAAAAATACGTAATACTTATCAAATTTTATGAAATTCATATATTATCAATGAATTCAGTTTTGGATAAACAATTATCCTAGAATCAAATTTCTTTCATTTTAAAAATCGACAAAATATAATCCCGAACAAAATACGTCTTTCTAATTACAAAACCTAGCTCAAATTTGAAAGTATCCAACGTTTACGATTCGCGCCGAATTTTTCTGCAAATCTGAAAAAAAGTTCTCACACCGTTAAAGCCTTTTTTCTTTCGGTCACTAGAATATCCAAGCACTTATTCGATCTTCATTGGCCTACTGTCGCGCGTATAAAACACGTACATAATACACGAAACAAAACAGTCGACGGTACAACGTACTCTCGTACAGTACGTGCATAGTTTCGTGCAAGGGTGGGAAGGTCGGGGGTTGATTCGATACCGCGTGCATCACGAAGGTCGAAAGGCTCGCCCGTCGCAACGATTCTCGTTTTTCCAAGTTCATTGACGAGAGAACCACCTACTAACCCGTCCCGCCTCACCGATTGCTCGTTGACCCGTCTATTTCTTTCATCGCGTTTTCCGTGCTCGTCGTCGACGCGTCGTGTCGCAACGTACGCCAACGATCCTCCGACCACTTAACGACCGAGTGGTCAATGGAAAGAAAAAAAAAGCTTGAAACTCTTCGTAACTATAACTTACCAAAGTTTCTTCAGCATTAAACTTCCATCGTCTCGTGAACCACGCCTCGTGCGCCTCAACTTTATCGTTTGACGTCAATTTTTTAAAACCAACAAACAAACAAAACAAAAAAAAGAAAGAAAAAAAATGCATTTTGTCAGCTTCAGCGTCTCTCGATTCGTGCTGAACTAAAGTAACTTAAACGTATCGCCTCTTGATTACATTTTCTGTCGAACATCGTAGATCTTACGTCAGCTTTATTCCGGTTGGATCAGCACTGGAAATTCGTTGTTGTTCTTTTTTCTATTTTCTTTTTTTTCTTATTCTTCGCATTATCGTAAAGCTGTAATGCAAGTAATTTCACGCAAAAGAATGAAAAGGATTTTTAAACAAAAATGTCTCGACACTTTTGTTTGTATAAAACAGACACACGAGATAATACAAACATACACGCACGCACACACACACACACACACACACACACACACACATAAACACGCACATACACACACACAAACACACACACACCAGTATCTTATAGCATATCGTTCACGTATATATCTGTCGATTTATCACGTTTTGGGCTCTGCGATATATAATGATTTAACGCTGACGTTTGTACAGTGATGTGATTATATATATCTGATTATATATCTATATATATCCATATACATATACATATATAGAACAACATATATATATATATATATATATATATATATATACATATAGTTATAGAATATCCTATATATGTATATATAGGATTATATCTTTATATATTATCCTATATAGAATATATATACAAAGATATAGAATATCCCATATATATAGAATCATATTTATATATTCCTATATATATATATATATATTGATAAAATATAAATGAATTGTGCTTGGCCAGAGCATTGATAGGTTTATTTCATTTTTTTTATGTTCATACACGTACACAGCAAACTTTGTGTCCACAAAATGTAGAAAATAATTGCTCTCTTTGTTGTACGTAATGCGACAAATAATCTCGAGAATTTGTCTCGCACAAAGTACGAGCTGTGTACGTGTACACGCTAAATATACATATATATATACATATATATATATATATATATATATATATATATATATATATATATATATATATTTTTGTTTTCGTAAACGTATGTCGTCGTTTTGTAATATATACTTTATTTCTAGGTGGTGTAAACTACTCGATTACTATCTGTATACGTGTATAATCCTAGCTTTTCGAGTTTCATGTAACGCTATTTACCGAGAAACGAAACAAACAAAAAAATGAAAAAAAAAGAAACAAAAACAGAGACAGAAAAAAAAATGAGAGACAAAGACCAGTGAGAGAGAAAAAAAAAGAAAAGCGTATATCGACGTGAATTTTATAACTGTAATTGATCCCGATGATAATGGGAGGGTTTACACGCGATTACCAGGTATCACGTACGTCTTCTCTCGATACCGCTCGATGCAAAAAGCTATTGCACGTGGGAACTCGATCGAAAAAATTCGAATTATTAAAATTCAATTTTCCTTATCAAAATTTTTATCGAAATCGATAAATCATTATCAAATTGATCCAATTGCGAATTAAATGATCGATAAACGTGCGATTGCTATCGTACTGTACCGAACGGGATCTTGAGAGGAAATTAACTGTGTGTGTGTATGTGTTGCGATCTCGAGAAACATTTCGAAAAATCACGCGATTCTTATTTCCCACCGACAATTTTGATTATTTAATTAATCTCATTTTAATTGAAGTTTTAACGACGAATACTCGTACGAACTCGATCGAAGATTTCGTTTTCCTCGTCCACAGTCTTCTTTCCAAGTTTCATCCAAACTATGAATATTCAACGTTGCTTCGGGCACAAAGTTTTCATTTCCCGCGTTCAAGCTTGTGTACAGTTTTTATATTTGTTACGAACGTAAACAAAAGAAAAAGAGAGAATCAAGTTCGACAAAGCATCGTTGAAAAAAGAAAAAAAGTACGAGAGGGCACTCGAGGGCCGGAGTACACTCGACATATTTCTCTACTCGAGTTCGTTGCAGCTTTCTCGGTGTGTTCGGATTTCTCTAGCAAGCTTTCCAAAGCGTCGGCGCTTTTTTTCTTCACTCATCGAGCGAATAGTCATCGTGCCAATCCCGTTGATATTTGTTTTTTAAGTTCACGACTATCTTTAATTTGCTGAAACACGTAGATTAATCGAGAATGATTGAAACCTTGTACGTTTCTCGATGAAAGTGTTTTGGTGTTTTTAGGCAACAGACATGATCCAATTTAGATATTTACATTGATTAAACGAGGGATTTTTTTCGTTCTAGTCGACAAATCGAATTTGCTTTAGCTTCGTTGTACAATTTGAAAAAAATTTATTTTCCTTTTTTTTTAATTATTTTCTTAAGATGGATTAAAAATTTGGCGAATCGATGGATTGGAGTCTGTTGGATAGAAATGCTAAAATAATTGGAATTCGCGAGAAATAAAAAGGTGGCGAATGGGTATGCGTGCGAGGATGAACGTTTGGGTCTGGTCGAAAAGATCGAAATTTTCGTATCATGAACTCCGGCAAGAGTTGTTTCGTTCCTTCCAAGATTATTCATCGATGAAGGAACGTCCTTATTGTTTTTTTATTTTCTGTTTGAGTTTAATTTTGATAACGGAAAATATTCTCGCGATTGGGAACGGTAGCTCCCTTGAAATTGAAAAGATAAACAAAGGGGGAGATAAATAATAATCGTTGTTGAATAAATAATTGCGCGTAATCGTTGGAAAAAAATTAATGGTCGTTGCGAGATAATGTTTATTGTCAAAGATTCGTTAAAAATAGACGGGAAATGTATGAATTGATTTCTTTATTATTTTTTAATTTATTTTTGTGAAATTTTGTTTGAATAATTTTCCACGGGAAAAAAAACTATCCGGGTCGTTATAATTATCGTTAAGGAGGTTCGACATATTTCAGCGTGAAAAATGTAGTTTTTAATTTTTTTCTGAAAATACGTGTCTTTTTTTATATGTAGTTCAAATTTCATGAAATTCTGAGCAATGGAAGTATGTTAAATAATTTTTGTAATTCAGCATTTGAATTCATTAGAAATTCAAACTTTTTCATAAAATTGTGTTTCTTGAAAAATGTTTTTTCACCTGCAATGTACCTTTTCTCGAAATCTACTCATCGTATCGGCATATTTTTTTGTTTGACATAACAAGCCCGTCCAAAGGAAGAATATGTTGATCCATTTTTTTGAAAAAACAATTCAGACCCGAGAAAAATATAATTGAAGGTAAAAAAACGTCATCAATTTTAACAAAATTTCAAAACGATGTCAAAAAATTCTGAAACAGAATATCGAAAAAATGGCTGGACACATTGTTTATAACACTTTAATATACACGCACAACAAAAATGGTCAAAATCGAACGTACGGTTCCTGAGAAAAGCTACATTGAAAATAAACATTTTTTCCAGCCAATGTTTTTCGACTTTCAACCCTTCCCAAAATTGTTCTATTTCGAACATCCTCAAAAACCCTCCACACAATTATCAATAAACTCTTTTCGAACAAAACTAAAAAAAAATAATCGAAAAACAGAATTATCAATAAACTCTTTTCGAACAAAACTAAAAAAATTCATCGAAAAATGTTGAATAGTTTCAACCCTTCCCAAAATTTTTCTATTCCGAACATCCTCAAAAACCCTCCACACAATTATCAATAAACTCTTTTCGAACAAAAAACTAAAAAAAAAATAATCGAAAAACAGAATTATCAAGAAACTCTTTTCGAACAAAACTAAAAAAATTCATCGAAAAATGTTGAATAGTTTCAACCCTCCCGAAAATTTTTCTATTCCAAACATCCTCAAAAACCCTCCACAGAATTATCAATAAACTCATTTCAAACAAAACTAAAAAAAATAATCGAAAAACAGAATTATAAATAAATTCATTTCAAACCAAACTAAAAAAAAATCATCAAAAAATGTTGAATAGTTATGAAGAAATCTGAATCAAATGAGGTCAGATAGAAATTTCCAAATATGTCGAACCTCCTTAAACTTGTCTATCTCGCTACTCGCGATCAGCCCGTGTGAATAAAGCATCCGTGCATTACAGAATTCTCCCCAAATGACAATTCGTTAGTTCGATGAAACGCGAACGTCCAATGCTCCAGGTTTTTTTTTTGTTTTTTTCATTCTTTAATTTTGTATTCGTACTTTGCGTGTATTATATAATCGATATCGCTAACGCAAATTATCATGTCTCGATATGCTTTCGATATATTGTTACAATTATTCAGTATTTATAAATATTTATCGATATTTTAATTACAATCTTTAATTTGACTTTCGTTGAGGGCGCAATGGGTTGTATGAATAATTTTGGTCCAGCTGTGTATTGCTTTTAACGCTTACATGGTAGAATTCACGCACCCTTTTATTCGCAGCATTTTGTTCGTGCAAAACCAACAAAAAAGTAAATAAACAAAAAAAAAACAGTAAACGATCGCAAGATCGTCGTGCAAAAATCTCGTTGTTCCTTTAATTTCGAATCGTTATACACGTTTGTGTTGTTGTTGTAATTTTTGTTTACATTGTTTTTTTTCCTTTTTTTTTTTTTCTTATTCTCGAAAGATTTGCCTCGTTGTTAAATTTTCGCAAAGATGATGATGTGAATACCGTGAGGCGTTAAGGTGATATACGAGAACGTGACGCTCTTGGAAGCATCCGGATTTCAGATGTTTACCCGGGAAACGTGAGGAGGAGAGTGGTCGTAGAAAAAATACTACGTTCTCGATACGATAGTATAATTGTTTGTTGAAAAATTTGTTTGTTCAATGACCTCGAACGAACGGGACTTGGCGACGTAGGAGCGAAGCTTCTCGTCGCGAACTCGCGTTCGCGAAAAGGAAAATGAAACAAAAAACAGATTGATTCTTGTTGTCAAGAGATTAAAAGTAAATTTTTCCAAAAACAAAAAAAAACATAATTCAGTGGAAGACCGCTGTAGGTGACCCAACCACACGAACGTCTTCGAATATTAATTGAATAATGGAATTGTAACTACGACCGGATAAATCGTATCTGATTGAAACAGCACCAGCTTCAAAATGAATTTTGAAAAGAAAAGAAAAAAAGTGAAAAAAGAAACAAAGTAATCGAGAAACAGAGTAAAATAGCATGATAAGGAGCGTAGAGAAATCGAATTGGCGAAAATAAAGAAGTTCTTGATAAAAGAAAACAGACAAAAGAAATCATAAAAAGGATAAAAAAAAAAAAAGATTTAAAAAAGTAAAAGAATGAGAGAAAAATTGATTGACGATGGCTATGAATTACGTGAATTTGCAGGTGATAGCTGTGATATCGATACTCTTTATTGTGCTATCGACGATTGCACTTACTCTCAACACCATTCCTAGTATGCAAGTGAACGATGAAAAGGGAAACTTTCAAGATAATCCGCAGCTCGCTATGGTGGAGGCGTTTTGCATCACTTGGTTTACCCTCGAGTACGTGCTTAGATTCAGCGCGTCTCCGGACAAGTGGAAATTCTTCAAGGGCGGTCTAAACGTAATAGATCTACTAGCGATATTGCCATACTTCGTCTCGTTGTTTCTCGTCGAGACGAATAAAAATGCTACCGATCAATTTCAAGACGTGCGCCGTGTAGTACAGATCTTTCGTATAATGCGTATATTGAGAATATTGAAACTCGCTCGTCACTCGACCGGACTCCAAAGTCTCGGTTTTACATTGCGCAACTCGTACAAAGAGCTCGGTCTCCTAATGCTATTTCTCGCTATGGGAGTACTGATATTCTCGAGTCTCGCTTACTTCGCGGAGAAGGAAGAGCCCGGGACCAAATTTATAAGCATTCCGGAGACGTTTTGGTGGGCAGGAATCACCATGACGACCGTAGGTTACGGAGACATTTATCCTACGACTCCTCTTGGCAAAGTGATTGGAAGTGTATGTTGTATATGTGGTGTCCTGGTAATTGCGTTGCCTATTCCCATTATCGTCAATAACTTCGCCGAGTTCTACAAAAACCAGATGAGACGCGAAAAGGCCCTTAAACGACGCGAGGCTCTCGAAAGAGCCAAACGCGAGGGAAGCATTGTTTCATTCCACCATATCAATCTAAGGGATGCTTTCGCCAAGAGCATGGATCTCATCGACGTGATCGTTGACACGGGTAAGACCTATACCATCGTCCTACTCGTTCGCTCATCTCATCCTCGTATCATCGTATCTCATCGTTATCTCCATTCTTATCTCAATCTCGTCTCACACATAATCGTCTCCTCCTTTACTTTTTTATCCTTTCCATAATTAATATCTCTTACAACTTCATCCACTCTTTCATCTCTTAATAATCAATGTTTGTTCTTTCTATAATCACAAACCTCCTTGCCTTGCCGCCTGTTTATCCATTATATATACACATTAACTCTCCAGTAGTGTGCTGTTACGAAAGCTCTGACATATGCTCCTCCTATATACTCTATCTCTATCTCTATCTCTATCTCGCTAAGCAGCAGTAGTACGAACCTTTGTTAGTCAGGCAGCCAAGTCCCATGGTATATCAGCGTGTTCCCGTTATCTTACACGTTGCATCTATATACCTATATATATAAATACATTCTAGCATATCTCGGGAGACTATATGGCTATGCAATTCATCGACCGAGAACAATTTTCCACTCGGTGACGCAATTCTTTATTCCTTTTTTCTTCTTCTTCTTTTTTTACCTTCCTCTTTTTACAACGCCATCATTAATTTTTCTTTTTGTCGCTCGAATTGCACACGCGTTCTTCTTTCGCATATTTCAATCTTGTATCAAGCTCGATAGCTCGATAGCTTGCTATAAACGCAAATACAAAAACGTCCAGGCAACCTATGCGTCATAAGCGCAAGAAAAAACTAGCTTTTGCTTTCAAGTATAGAAAGAGAATTAATCTTATCGACTCCGTTTAATTTACGACGATACCAGGAGTTACGAGCAATACACCGCGAGACACGTTTCACTCATACGCGTGCTCTCCATCCAGCTTGATCGTTTGTATCTTTCCTACATTAACAATTGCATACGTTTTATCAATGTTTTTTTTTTTTTTTAATTCTTTTAACTAACGTAAATTTTCGATGAAGAAACATACAATAATCGAGATCCTCGCGAAAATATCATCAATGCAAGAATTGTGGGAAAATGAAAATGATATAAAAAAAAAAAGAAGAACATCAAAGAAACGAAACGTCACGAGGGCCTCGATTACAGAACTCTACGTAAATATTTTGATTTTCTTTTTTAGGACATAACATGTCAGGTGTGGATGGAAACAGTACCGAGGGTGAATCGGCTTGTGACAGGGGACCGGCACAAACCGGACCCGGTTGTTATCGTAATTATGAACATTACAGTCTGTCCCGACATCGTAGAAGTGCCTCGTCGTCATTTCCGGCAATACCGAACGACATGCCGACCACACCGGACAGCCCGAATCGTCGTCTTCTCGATTTTGCTCAAACGATACCCGGCAGTCAGAACGACGAATATTTCCAAGACGAGCTACCGGCCCAACACTCCAATCACGGCAATACGACACCTAGCGTAAGTCTTTCGTAACGAAACAATTCTGTACATACCAGAGTCATTAGAAATCATTTTGTTTTACTTTTGCGCAATCTCATTTATTTTTGTCGCAACACACGTGCGACGTTTTTTGATATTGGAGCGTGTGACAATTGTCCAAGAAGAGGAAACGTGATTATAAATTGAAAAGAATATTCAAATTTAATAGAAACGATTAAAGTTTGAGTGACGCTTAGTGTGCTGCCACAAGAAAAACGCTTGTTCAATGTAGTCTACATCGTGACTTAGAAGTCCTTTATTTTTCCATTTAAGCAACAAAAAAGAAATGAAACGTTAAACTTAGACACACGTACGAAGGATATGATAATGTTTGGACTCGCACTGTTATCAATTATGACATTCGGTACAATTTCATTGACGATTTATCGGTCGGTTAAACGAGAAGAGATAACGAAGACAAAAAGTGATTAGTATAAAGCAAATAACAGCGACAACGTGTCGATTTCGTGGTCTCGAATATATTCGATCTTAGTTTCTTTGATCGGATTGAAAAATTTGTTAATTCTTGAGGCTTTAATTCGATCTAACCGCATCCCCCCTACGAATACGTTGCTTGATTAATTTTTATAATCTTTTTTTTTATCGACCAATTGGATCGACACATTCCCGTTGAAATTGGCTTTATATTAATTTTTTTCAGGTTCAAGTCTAATTGTACTGGGCCGATAATGTAAATATTTTATCGATGGAGAGATCTCGTATTGGAAGCCAATAATTGTTCGCATACACCGTCACACGAGACGTACACAAAAAAAACAACAACAAAAACTAATGAAAGATAAAAAAAACAAACGATACTCGAAGATTTGTACGAAAATCGCATGGATTTGAAAACTGCAGTGACAGCCGAAAAATGATCGTTTCATCGAATTTTCTCCTTTTCATTTTTTTCTTTTTTTTTTTGCGTATAATATTGAAGAATTTTCGGAGATACAAGTGACATTATTAATTGTCATGAAAGTGCTAATATACTTGTTGTATATCCTCGCTAGGATTCCGGTAGGAACGTACCTCGACGGTATTCTTCGCTCGATGCAATATTTTTATTTTTCTTTCTCGTCTTGGTAAAAAAAATAAAGCATGCAGATTATACGAACGAAAACAAAAAAAAACGCTCACTTCCTTCGCTATCCGCATACGTTTACTTTATTCGCAATTTTGTAAATAACGCAATGCCAAAGAAAGCCCGAATGAGGAAAGCTGCCAAACAAAAAAGTGACATCTAGTACGTACACGAGCACTTTTTATTAACAAAATTACGACTGGAAATATTAATTCTCCGAAGATTTGACAATTTACTTAAACTCGGATGAATCTTAGCGACAATTGTATCTTAGCAGGCACTACAGAATTCAACTATCACATTGCGAAACACCATTGCCGAGACAATATGTGTGTGAAAATGTAAGAAAACAAAAAAATCAAAAAATCAAAATAAATGAGACAAAGCTGACGAGCAAACGGTATGAACTCGTTGAGTACGCGAGATACTCGCAAGATCGGTAATATCCTATGAGCCTACGTTATCAGTGTACGGGGAGGACAAAGAACGAGATAACATTTTACCTTGGCATATTGACAGCCACTTGAAACGGTAATTAATACTTTGTTCACGAAAATTTGAATGCCTAAAAGTAAAAGCATTTTTTGTTTTATAAAGAACGTACAACGACGAAACGAGACAATCGTGATAATAAAATGGTGACCGAAGAATCGGGTACGAAACGAACGATTGACTCTGCGTAATTAGTCTAATGCGTCCGCGTCAATTGTCATTCTTGCTGCTATCTCGATCTGTTCTTCCTTTCACTAATTTTGTTTTTGTTATTTTGTATTTTATTTTGTTTCGTTGTTTTAGTTCAATTTTGATTTGATAAATAATTTCAAACGTTATCATGTCGATGTATCGTTTAAAAAAATGTAACTCTGGTAGTCAGTATTTATCGCAGTGTGAAATTTACTTGTCAGCTTGGCACGTATGATTTTTTTTTGTTTTTTTGTTTTTGTTTTTAATTGACTGTTTAGAACGAGTAGTTCCGGAAATTTGAGGAGCCCGAAAGACCAATTTGTTCAAAATTTTGTACATTATATCGCTAATTGTATCTCTGTCACGTTCTGTTTTTTTGTGTATCGTGTCATCTACGCGTAGATTGTTTTCTTCAAGATTCGGGAATAATACTAGCAGCACGACGATTGATTGAAAATTGATCGTAAACGTTTTTCTAGAGAAAGAAGGAAAGAGGAAAGTAAGAAATTTTGATTTTTCGTGGCGAATTGACGTGATTATCCGTGCTCGAATTCCTCTTTCTGTTTCTGCGTAGATAATCTTGTTAGAACGTGCCACTTTGCACCGACACTCTGTGCAAACTTTGTACATCAAGTAATATATCGATATATCAAATGTGTTTATAGATATATCAGATGCTTTAATATATTAATAATACAAATATATGAAAATAAACGTTGTAATGTTAAAGCTCTGACTTTATAAATCGGCATGTCTTTTAAGGTCCGCCTACAGGTTCAAGTTTATTTGTGCAAGATAGCTTGTGCTTCGAAACGTGCATCTTAAGGTAGTTCTATCGCGAAGGGGCGTATTTTGTGGAGGCAAGCGAGGGGCCTCAAACAAAAAGTGGAAAAACATTATTATTCTTTCCATGACATATATTTATATGGTCATTTACTCATTAAAAGTATTTTATCAAGTAACTTTATTTATTATAACGTTCGAGATAAATA
>JAPYZU010002557.1:0-16309 GCA_030523005.1 Tryphoninae sp. B BG-2022a | reverse complement strand
AAGAAAGTTACCGACAGAAGTTTACTGTGAAACTGCATATTGGAGAATGATTTGAAAAATTGCACACAATGGAGAACTATAAAATATAATTTTTACATGAAAACATGACATAAAAACGTATTATTGTATAAAATATAACTAACGCTGTCAAAAGAATTAATAAATATTGTTTATTTTTCATAATCTTGCATGTTATGTATTACTGCTTTTTCAACGGGAATTAATTCCGACCAGTACGCCACCCATGGTCAAATTTAATTCATCCGAAAAGGACTAAATATAAGTGAACAGTATCTTGCGTTATCGAGGAACTTATGTATAGTCGTACTTTTATAAAAGTTCTAACAAAAGCTCGATAAATGTAACGTTGAAAAATGCGAGTGTTGCGAGTTTGCGAAGAGATTGCTACGATGAAAGAAATATACCGACGGTACACGAGAAACTTATTTTTGCGATGAACATAAATTTATATAGCAAAAACGATTTTCGTTCCCTCTAAGGCTAAACCATATATGCGACACCCGCAGTACATCTTGTCATATGACTACTTTACTATTCATAAACCATTCACCCGTAACGTTTTGTACACAAAAAGTAGGCTGCGTATACTCTGGATACGACTCGATATTGATCCATGCACCCAAGATTCCTTATCACAACATTTTCCCTCGGGTATGTCTGACTAGTATTTCTGATTTTACAATATATCAAAATCATAACAATTCTCGATCAACATATACCATCGGATATTACGAGGGAGGGTTACAAGTCTACGCGTGACAAGCTTTATTCTAAGATAAACAGTCTGGGGAGTCGTGTATCCCATCGATCGTCGAACGAACTCAAATTTCAGTATGAAAAATTTATTAAATAAATAAATAAATAGGCAAAAAATTGTCGAATTTATCGAATGGTCAATAATTTTGTTTCACCCTTGTTGATTGCAAAACTGAGAAAGTGCTACGGACAGCTCTAATGATTAATAAATGTAGTTCGAAGGTTTGGTCTTGAGAGAAAACAAGTATCAAGTGTTGGACGATAAGAGCGGGAGAGAAAGAGATATGGGAACGATAGGAGGAAGAAATGAGAAATTCTAGACACGAGTTGTTTGAGTGGTCGAGAGTGGGATACTTTGGATTTCTGGCGAAGATCCAACGAGCATCCGAGTGAACATGACTAGGGCTGGACCATATCGTGAGGTTCTGCGGTTTTCGCAAGAGAGTTTCATCGGACGAATGCATCCTCGTCCCATCGAGTTTTCCGCCCTCTCTATTTTTTTCGAACCATCCCTCCGATATATATGATTGTAATTTATCGTTCCTATGCACCGTTGAACTCGTATATCACCGCGTATTCGTGAAAAACATTCAACGACGAACCCTCCCACGGCCTGGATAGAGTGGGAACGGTTATAGGGTCGATGCATCGTGATGCACGGATATCGAAGTACGCGATAAGCCGATTGAGAGTACTCTGATATAGGATATCACGATTGCTTGTAAATAAGATCCAAAGAATGGCACACACTCGTCGTATATAAATGCAGTAGAAAGGCTTCGCTTGAATAAACGCTTTGCACGCGAATTCCTGAAACGTGTCAGAATTATTTTGCGTTGACCATTGCGCACCCTACAGAGTTGTTCTTCTATATTAATTCCTCCATTTCATGTTGCCCTTCATTCCCTATCTTGAAACATTTGACCCTCTCTTAAAACGACTGAATTTACAAAAGAAAATTCTTTTAGGCGAGGCGTCGTATTTCTATGGAAACCGTCTTTTTATAAGAAATCCTCAGGCGCAAGGACATGGACGGAATTTTTTTTTATACTGTAAAGTATGTAGGTACGTATATAAGTCGCCTATTTCTTCACGAGTTGAAGCGAGGGGACGAGATCTTATATGATCGATGGGCTCGAGATGAATAGAATGGGGTTATTTCCATTTCATCAATTGTCCATAATCGGATAACTCTATTGAGAACGAAGAACCGCGTTTCGAGTCGTCGAAGCTGCCTAATTGGTCTTCGATCTTGTGGGACAAAAGTAAGAAAAGATCTACTCGAAGAGGAGAAAGCAAAGGGCTTATCGATAATGGCACATCAAAAAGTTCATAGAAAAGAACGTACATTAATGCTACGAAAGCTTGACAATTTTTTCCAATTACAAAAATCGTACAATTGTAAAAGCTGAACGAGACAAAGTGATCGTCGATAAATCTTTAAAACAGGCGACCGTTCTTCTCGTTAAAAATTTGACACGTTTACTTTTCGTTTATTCGAACAATATTTCGCGTTTTACTACCCATGGCATATTTTATCGACAAAAATTTTCGTTCGCAATTTTTCGAAACTGCCAATGAAACCAGCAGTGCGCACAAAACTGTTATTTCACGTACGATAGGCAAGAGGTCCTTGGCGGGATAACCGCCAGTTTTCGTTCCCCATCCTGGATTCACAAATATGCAACGGCGCACTTGGTTTTGCTTGTTAATTCGATATATCTCTCGGCCCTCGGAAAAATTCGATTACGGTCCCCACAAACTATACAGGCTTGGCCCATTCGCAGCGAAGTGGAAACGCGTTAGTGGCACAATAGGCTGAAAAAAAAGAGATGTATAAGTCGATGTCCGGTACACATGTACGACGGGGAATACCGAAACTGTCGGGACCGAGGAGAATACCAAGTTGATACGAGAAAGCACCTTACCAACCCCGTTGCACCCTCGTACGTAACGCTTCCCAGGAAGTACACACAGAGTCAGGTTGTGCGACACGGTCAACATCCTATCTACTTGCTTCTCCAAAGAGCGTTTCAGTTCACAACTACCTTCGGCTCAAGTATGCTCACGTAAAACTGTGGTCAGACCTCTCAAATATTAAAGATACCTGGTTAAAGTTGTTGGCGAAAGAAGATACTCAAAAATTATATGAAAATATTTGAACATGTTCGAGAAATGTAAGGACAGAGTAACTGAGAAAATGAAAACTTGACACCGTCACAAATGCAATTTGTAAATATTATAATAATTATTTCCAAATTATCAAAGAATAGTTATGTTCCCTTTCGTGATATAAAAATAATGATTTTTCAATAATAACTACTCTCTGCATATACAAGTGTATACAGATTTTTATTTTTCTATTCGCCTCGCTCTTAATTAACTTAATTGTCGGAACACGAGGCAAACCTCCCCCATATATTTTGCCAATTTTTTGTAGAGATCAGAGATCACGCTAGAGAGAAGTCTTTCATCAATCTACTTTCTTCTACTTCCTTTTTCCTTTCGTTATCGAGAAAACGAGCCCGAGACTATTTATATATATTAAAATATATCCATATAGTTGTATCGTTGTCTCGAGGTCTCGACTTCGTATGGTTCGATCCAGTTACGTCCGGTTGATTGCATTTCTTCATAGCTGGCATCGTCGTGACTTTATCGCAACTTCCACGATAAACTGTTGAACCCTGTTTACATGAATATCCATTGTGCCGACTAAACAACCGCCTGTGGTCGTAATCGATATCGTCGTCTTTATCACACACACACAAATGTGGCTTTTCATGTGGTCAGTTGATCTATTTTTTCTGCTCATCTGCCGGTTCCCTGTAAAAATGTATAAAATGGATTATTTCGAGAATTTGTTGTCGAGAACGGTTATTGGCAAGAAAGTGAAGAAAATTCATCGAGAGTCCAAAGTGCACAATGTAAGATTTCATTTAGTTATTTGCAAGGATGTCATCATTTTTTCAATCATCCGCTATAATAAAAAAGTGTAACCGTGCAATTTTTAGCAAGTGCAAAAAATATGGAACGTTTTAAACTTCCGACTGTTAAAAAGGGACGTTATAGGCCTTGATGTGATGGAGTGGTGCTCCAACCCTTGAATGAAGAGAGGCTTACTACGCGTTTGATTTTGACATGAAGTGGGTCACTGTTGACGTAGCATGGTATAAAATCATTCTGCTCTTGAATCGAAATTTCACGGTGGCATTTGAAGATAGGTGTTTTCATCCCATAAATCTATTACCTTCAGCTGGAATCGCATGAATTGCTTTGGTACAAAAATTCCAATTTTTACAGTTATTATTTTTGAAAGCAGGAATGATTTTTAACATTTTCTTTCTTTCCAACGTGTAAGGAGTAAAGAAAATTCTTGTACTTTTTTTATCTAGTTATTTATTTAAAATGTAAACTCGAGTCAGGAAAGCAGAGTGAATTTCGAGAGCAGCTTTCTTCCTGCCAAATCGAATAGAAAACAGAAGAGAGAACGAGAAGGGGAGGTAAAGACTATAATGCATAGAACATATAGACTGCTTTCATTGTTCCTAAAAAGCTGCATCGATCTTGAGAGATCGATTGTGACCTATAAAATTTACAAACGATGCGACGACCAAGAAGATTCGATTGAACGTGTGCGATATGCACATCATACAGATGATATTAAGTATGCTTTAGTAAAGGTACTCGTGCATAAGCGTAAGTGAAAGAATAAAAATCCTAACAAAATTAGAATTCCCTTTTACAATACTCTTGTCGTTATTATCTTTGTTATCTGCTATTTTGTTGTATCGAAAGTTCGCAGGTTAAGATTTTTGTTCTCGTGAATAGTGAAAACATCACGCTGTTTCGCGTCCACCAAATTGTACCGGGGATTTTTAAAGAGCGAAGAGAAAGAGGAAAAAACGAAGTTCGTGATTTCACGTAAATAAATCCCAATGGCACTTTCGCAATCGACATCTGGTGGTTGTATACAAACTTTTTTAAAAACGAAACACGCTGCACAGTTCGCAATATTCTTCTTTTTCCAATGTTCTTCGTCGCTACACGAGAGTTTTCACCATTCGTTCGGGTAGACTGATTGAGTCCGAGGGAAAGAAATAGAATCCTGCGAAACAGAAATACAACGAAACATTCAAATTAATTACGCAGAAATTATCATAGAAAATGGTAAATAGTATATGGTGAATGGTTCCTTTCTCAAATCATTCTCTAACAAAAATTATGGTGGAGAAATGTTTGCAAAATTTTATGCATTGTCCAAACTTTTTAAAGAAAATTCGAAGTTTATGAAAGATTGTGCCGATTGAAAAATATCTTTGGTATTTAAAAAAAAAATAAAATAAAAATAAAAAGATTTTCCTATCTCAAAAGTGTTGTACAGTATAGTTGAAAAAATTAATTTCTTAATTAATTCTCGTACAACACTAACTATGCAAAATCTACGATAATTAATCGAAATCTTTGTATTTTCAGAGAACTAGAAAACGGTAAATAGTACATGGCGAATGGTTCCTTTCTCAAAACATTCTCCAACAAAAATTATGACGAAGAAATTTTTTCAAAATTTTATGCATTGTCTAAAATTTTCAAAGAATATTCGAAGTTTCTGAAAGATTGTGCCGATTGAAAAATATCGCTGGCATTTTCAACAACAAAAAAAATAAATAAAAGGATTTTCCTATCTCAAAAGTGTTGTACAAGATAGTTGAAAAAATAAATTTCTTAATTAATTCTCGTACACAGTAACTAAAATCAATGATAATTAATCGAAATCTTTCTATTTTCAGAGAAATAGAAAACGGTAAATAGTACATGGCGAATGGTTCTGTTCTCAAATCATTTTCCAACAAAAATTATGACAAAGAAATTTTTTCAAAATTGTATGCAGTGTTCAACCTTTTTAAAGAATATTCGAAGTTTATGAAAGATTGTGCCGATTGAAAAATATCGCTGGGATTTACAAAAAGAAAAAAAGAATTTTTCTATCTCAAAAGTGTTGTACAAGATAGTTGAAAAAATAAATTTCTTAGAGAAAGATATAATAGACGAGTTACATATAACTGTCTTGGGCACGTGTATCTACAACCTATCGCAAATACGGATTAAAGAGGAAATAACAGATAGCGGAGATTGCGTCAGAAAGTGGAAAAAAAAGATAATTTTGCACAATTCCCTATGGGGAATACTCATTTAGTTTATATTAAGTTGTTGACTTATCGAGCCGCTGGTGGTCGAGAGATAACGACTGCGCATTGCCATGATGTAACATCGCACCAACAAGAACACAGATACTGGGTCGTGGCCCTCTTATCGTCTACGGAGACCCTCGATAACAAATTGCAACAGCGACCGATCTGAGCTCTGTCGTCAAGAACGCGAAGAGCCAATGGGACGATAATTAATTCCTACCAATAATAAGTAACGTGAGTAATCAAATATTCTACCTCACTCAATCTTTAATATCCCTTTAATTTAATTGATTTAAAAACAGATTAATTACATTTACAGCCTTTTCTGAGCAATTTTAAGCTGGAATAAATTGCATCAGCCTCGCTATTATTAGAATCTGATTACATCATAAAATAAATGAATAAATACTTGGGACATATTACAGACGTAATAACTATTTGAATTATGTTTTGTTATTACAAAATGCACTTGATCTTGGAGTTGCAATTATGGTGTGTAATAACATAAATAGCATGGACCGCTGATAATTGGTGAATAGCTCAAGGGCTGTAGCTTTTTTATTATATCATGAAATGTATTCTAGATGAATTTGATCCTATGGTTCCTTCGTTAGCATTATTATACTTTCGTTATTTTCTCTAATTTACTTCTCGTTATATCATCACGTTCGAGCATTTTTTCTGTGCGTTCCCGTGGTTTCTAGTTATTTTCTCGACTTCATTCTAAAATCATGCACGCAGAAAGTCCACCATCGTGCTACTATTGCGAATAGCCATGAAAGCAGTGTTTCGCAAAATAAAAATGCTAAAAAGTCTCGTTTTTTCTCAGTCGGAAACGAACGAGAATGCGAAATTCCCTGCGGAAATGACAAGATGAAACCGAAACAGCGGGAAAGCACACGTATTATTCTTCCATCGTTTGGGGAAAAGGAAAGAAAAAGTTTTGAGCTTGCCTCTCCTACGATTCTTTCTTCTGTTATATAAAAAATCGTCTCAGTTTCGCATTCACAAAATTAGATTTGCTTTTACGTGTAACGGGTACAAAGATAAATAACAGAGAAAAAGATGAAAAAGTTATTAAGTCTATCTTGAGAGGAAAACGCGAAAAGCTGTACGAGTGATCTTGTGAAACGGGCACGTTTTCTTTGGTCATGGAATTACGCAGAAAAATTCATTATTAACGATTTTCAGTGAACTCGTAGCATTCAAAGGGTATATTTATAGAACGGCTTTAAAATAGCCGTCGAGAAGAGTATAGAAATCAAATTCAATTCAGTGTTACTAACTCATTGTGTCGTTTGTATTCATTTAAACAACAAATGTATAAAACAATGATGATGAGGAAAAGATACAAGTGACATGCTTTTCTTTTATGATTGTTCAGTGAATTCAACAACATAATTTTTAATCTTGCCATTATAATGACTTTCACAAATTTAATCTTTAAGTAGACATAAGCCACAAACTGTAACACGTATGAGAAACCGATTATTTGGGCGACACTATGTAATTTTGCAACGATCAATAAGCTCATGAATATCAAAGTAACTTGGAATCAAAGCGGATACAGATTTATTATATCCACAGTGTCCTTCTAATAGTAAGTATACAAAAACTTAACAGGACTTTAAACAATCTACAGCTTGCGATAAATATTCCAAATATAATGAAAGTGTCTTTAAGAATACTGTGAGCTATGTTAAATATCTTTGCTGATAACACCCCAATTTTTAGCAGTTTGTCTATGCTGTACGAGCTTTTGAAGTTACATTACAAAGTGCAATCTTTGAAATTGGCAATAAAACTTCCCATCAATGGTTCCTCGATGAGTTTATTCCCCCGAGAGTTACACAGACTTTCTGCAATGCTTCAACTACGTTCAAAGAAGTATTTTCTACAAGAATGTATCCGCACAATCATACACTTTTCTGGAACTGCTGGAGCTCACCTATTCTGTTCAATGGCCTCTCAGTATATGTATAAAGGTAATATTCTTTGGTATGACCCATATCAATGCCCTTGCCACAGTAACAAAAACTGTGTATTTATCATCTTGATGCAATATATATTCACATCAACCTGGCTGCAGCTATCTCATGATTGTAAGTCGTTTGTGAACAATAAACTTTTCTTAACGTCCCAATCCATTCTCTCCGGTTTTCCTGTGAAAAAACCAGAAATACATTAAAGAGCGAACTGCACGAAATTCCATACAAACAATCAAAACAAATTCACTGTGCGACTCACTATGTTTCGAATCCTTACAAACCATTTCTGAGAACACTTGGTCGACACTTGTCCTATAAAATCAGTTAACGATTTTGGAAGTGCAAATCTTCCTGATAGTACTATAATTTCCATCGATGAAACTTATTGTTCCTCAGCATATCTGTGAATCTTTTTAGCTGATTTCTATCGTCACCTCACCATGACTGTGCATTAACTTTAAAAATTGATTCCGTAAAACTGAAACTTGTATTGTCATACACGATAAAGTAATAAATGTTTTCGAAATTCACTCGACCACTACCACTTGTCAACAGTGGACCCAATGCTTTAAAGTGATACAATGATCGAACCATACTTTATGTTTTTGGATCTTCTTCTTCTTCTTCTATCGATTTGATTGGACCCTCTCCACCACCAGAGGGCAATCCATTCTGGCTACAGGATACCCGTGCCGGTCAAGATAGATGTTTTTGGATCGAATATCTCGTGCTCGCTTCTAGCATAAATAATACATAAGTGGGGATAGAACGATTTGTAAAAAAACGAGGAACCGCTCGCGACGATAGGATAGCAGACGACAAGCCTGAAAAGACCGGGAGATATACGAAAATACGTCGTAATCTACATGATACACGTATATAAACATTTCCAAGCGAAACAAACGAGCATGGAAACAAGTAAACAATTTATCAAGTGACATGCAAAAAAATTCTAAAAATAAAACAAAAAACCACTCAGTACTTTCTGGAGCTCTTCGCCTATACTGAAGATCCCTCCCCCCAAGAGAGACCGAAGGATTTAAGGTGACGGTTGATTGTGATTTATCTTCGATGTTATGGGAATTCTAGATGACCGTGGAACATTCTTCTTTTAGTCTGTCAAACCACGTCTCTCACGTGTTACCATTGAAATTGGCAAACTTTCACAATCTTTTCTATTCCGACTCACAATTTCTAGGTGAAGGTAGCCTATTGCACTTCGGCTTATTGTCCTTCGTACAATCATTTGTTGGAAAAACATATATATAATTATCGTTAAACAATCACTCCAGATATCAATGACATTATTATTTTCAACACTGTCGATCAAGGGAAAAGGATGTCGGAAGATATTGATGACGCAATCGTAATTCCAATCGCTATTAAAAAAAGCCGCACTGCTACGCGCAGTTCTAAAGCGTCCCTGAAGGTGCGCCACCAGCGGAGGCTCGCGACTGCCACGCCCCCTTCCCCATGACCCTCGCACCACCGCTTGGACTTCTCACCACCCCGCGAAAATTCAAAAATGTTTAACATTTGTTACACTCAAATTACACGCTATTATTCACACATACGCACATACGCAAGAATCGAGCCTTGAATTTCTCAAAAATGAATAACGTTTCATTGCCAGAAGACTAATGAAAAAAAAAAACAATCTCTCGACTTCCATACAAACCACTTTGAAATAATATTCCATCAACAGCGCGTATTGTGGCGCGCTATATGAAAAGCCTCTTCTAATTGGAAACAATTAGTCCGTCCTTTCCTCGTTTAACCCACATAATATTTAAAATGTAATTCCGTGGTCGGATCGTCGATCGAATGATTGCCACAACACACTTTGACGCTATTATTTATTAGTGGGATAAACAAAACAAAAAAACACAGAGATTATTCTTTTTCAATTTCCTGAACGTCGCGACCTCGTTAACAAAACTCGCAATTATTACTCACGGCTTTAGTCTCGAGTAATTTTGTCGCTGGTATTCAATCAATAATTCGCCAATTTCATTTCTAGGTATAACGACGCTCAGTTAACGATTTTGGATTATGCATCTATATATATATATTCCATATCGCCCTATTTCATAATTGAAAAATAAGAAATTCCATAAACAAAAAAAAGTGAAATTCCATATCGCTCCAAAATCTTAGGAAAAATTTATCGATATCGAATGGAAAAAAATACACGTATACAACACACAAGAAGCAAAAATGTTAATAAATTCCGTCGAAGAAACACGTCAAACTTGGTATTTTCCACGTTGGAATAACGCGATAAGATAATTTGCTTCACAGGGGGTATTATGACTATTTTGTCTTTATTATTTTTTTTCTCTTTCATAAAGCGATAACGATGTTTGTAGAATACGAGGAAGCTCTCTCATGCAGTTGACGCTACGAGTTGATGAAAAAAAAAATCACGCGGTCGGGGCAAATTCGAACCGAGCATTATCAATCAAACGAAGCGAATGAGTGCAAAAGTATGATACGCGTGTGAACTATAGTTATATCGAGTAATGATAGACGAATGCACACGAGGGAGAAAAATTCTTTGATATATAAAAATGCATACATACGTTGATACGATATCGTATTGCACCATTTTGGACCCCCAGCGAAACTTGCGTCATTCAACATTCGACGATAAGGAACGGCGGATGGAAAATATTTTCAGGCGTTATTTGCGCGGTACGAGAATATACGTTTTAGCAATTACTTCACTTGTTATATAAATTATGATTAATACGAAATAATGACGTTATTTGGTCCAATCAATCTAAGCCCGGAGTCGAGCAAGATAAAACAGAAGATGAAGAAAAATGTCGTGATAAAGAATAAACGAAGATCAATCTTATAATTTTTGTATATAATTATTGGAGAAATTAATTATGAAGAATTATGAATTAATTAATGAATGATAAACGATTAATAAATTAATAAAGTTTGATTACGTACGATTGGCGAATATAATTTTTATCAATATCGTAATTACTTTATTGTTTCTTTGCATTTGCACATTTTGCTGAATTTCGAAATTTATAAATATTATTATTTAATTATATATTTATATACATACGGAAGCCATATTCCTTCCTCAGGTATCGTTCAATGATTTATCAATTCTCGGAATGGCAAACCCGTAAAAATGCAATGGTGAAAAGACCGCGTGAAAGTACATTTTATTTTTGTTATTGTTCTAAACGAAGCTTCACGTGGCTTTTGTCACGTTTTCCATTCATTCGCAGGTTCCCGATGAAAATTGTTGACGAGCCAGATATATTTTTTATCTCGTACGGTTCAATGATTTCAGTCGTCACGTTTATTTACAGCTTTTTTTTATACTACAAAAGCTTTTAAAAAAAATTGTGAATAAGAATAGTTTCACAGAATAATTTCTTTTTCCAGGCCACGTCCCACCAGTCTTGATAAATTCGATTTTTAATTCCACCGTTATGGATAGCCAGCAGCTGATAAGCAGGTAAACATTTTATACCACTCGAGGTTCGTCAGTTTATACCACACTCGATGTTTTATTCTCAACAAAAAGAAAAGGCTCGTGACGCGGATAAATGAGAAAAAATGCCGAAACACTTGACTTTATTTACCAATTTTTTTTTGTAATCGCGCGATACAACTTTCGATTTCGCAATCGAATTTTCTGATCGCGAATGAATTTTTGATTGCAGATAAGAAAATAGATAAACCGATAGGAAAGACGAGGGTCATCACGAGACGTTCCACGAGTTAAATAAAAATGATCGTCGTATCGTTGCAATTAAAATAATAACAATTGACAAAGAAGAAAAACATATTTGTCCGATCGGCAAAAGTCTCCGTCATCGAGCGCAATAAATGTACAATCGAAGTTTCGACACAAAATATATAAGAAGTTACGATCAACGGCAACGTTCTCGATGACGCGATTGAATTGTTTTCCAAACGATCGACGCCTCTCGAGAAATCAATTTCCGATAAATAAACAAATGTCAATAATCGAAAGAATGCAACGCGATGAATACAGCGACGATGTTGAGCGCTGCGTTACCGATCGGGTGGGGGTAAGCGAGGTCGTTCCCTATAAGAATGAGACTCGTGACCGAGCTATCAGTTACTGTTAAGCCGCCTTAAGAGACGCATCGGTACGAAAATACGTTCGAAGAATAACCAGTTTACGACCCTGAGAATACATTAAGGTTTTATTAAAGTAGAAGAATAATAAGCGTATTAAAAAAAAGGTAAGTGAACTTTGAATCGAATAAAATCGGTAATTCTTATCAATATCGATATAATTAATTATCGATTGGATTCGTTAATGTTTAGTTTTATAAATGAAGTTTTATAAAAATAGAAATATGATAAGCGTATTTGTAATAAAGGGAAAGGAAATTTGAATCGAATAAAATCGGTAATTCTTATCAATGCGTAATTATCGATTCAATTAATTATCCAATAATAATGATTGATTGTAGACAATTGCCGTTGATTGAAGGTCAAGATCGTCCCACGCCGAGTTTCATAACTCGAATTAACGTCGGGAGAAATAAAGTCAAGTGATACGATCCTTTCCGAACGAAAAATTGCAAACTCGTGGTTTTGTCGGACTCGAATCGATGTATCACGTGGATGATATCTCATTACCATGTTATTTCAGTTTGTCGGTGAATAATAAAATGTTTTGCTCGCCAGATGCTCGAAGAAGGAATTTTTTAATAAAACTTTTTTTTCTGATAAATATTCTTATCGAAAATCGCACATTGGCTTCGATAATTTGATATTTAATCGATTGATTTATTTATTTATCGAATGATTGATATAATGTTGATTCATTGATGCGAATTTAATAACGCTTTATATTAAATTCAATTACACGAATTAATCGATGATAAATTGATTAATCGTTAATTCAATAATCCAATTCAATAATTCATCGATTATTCGCTTAATAGCAATATTTTGTTTTCAGAGAGAGAGAGAGAGAAAGAAAAAAAAACTAGTTTCGCTGGTAGCAAGCCCTTCGAGCCTGGCTGGCCTTGAGACCATTATCATTATCAGCCGAAACGTTTTCGGCGCTTCGCTCGTCGTCATTATCACTCTTATTATTATTATTATCATCGTTATTCGAGATTTCATTTCGATGAATATTTCTGTAAAGCCGTATAATTTTAATGTTAGCCGAGAGACGCGCGAACAGAGTTCATCGGTCTGACGAAGAAGAGTTGAGAAATTCGAGGGAAAATCACGATTTTTACAAAGATTTCGGCAGTTCGATTTCTTTTTGATTTGTTATCGTTATCTCCTGAATTTTGATAAGCACCAGTCTGTAAATTAACATCGTGAACTTTCGTGACACGATTTTTTTTGGCTCGTTCGAAACTAACTTTGACTGGTATTTTTGAAACGATAGTAAGTCGATCTATTAATATACGCATGTATAAAATATAAAGGCGAGACACGTTTTGGGAGAACTTCGAGGGGGAGCCTGATAATTATTTCCTCGCTAGAAATATCTCTAGCACCTTGACAATTCGATCGATACAATATATTCCTCTTTTCTTTTCTTTTTACTCAATCGTACATTTTTGCCTAAATTTATAGCTACCATGTCGATTCAGCTAAGAAACGTCCTTATCAGCGATCCTGTGGATGAGTCCTGCGCGGCTCTTTTGACTAGACATGGAGTTCCGATCACCACGAAATACAGAATGTCCAAGGACGAATTGCTTCAAGAAATTCAGGTAATTTTTCAATTCTTTTTTCATCGATAATTTTCATTCTTCATATTTGTATTTTTTAATTCAAAATTAACTGCGATAAGTTATCATTTTTATATCAAGAAAATTTTATATTATTTATTCCCTATAACATTATTCCCTATTTATAAAATTATTTCTATATTTATTTATAACATTATTTATAACATTATTCCCTATTTAAAAATAGAAATCCTGTACTCGTATTGAAATATAACTTTGACAATTAACAAGAATAATGTTGAGGTCGATTTTGCAATAAGAGTTTAAAAGAATAATTGTTTTATAAAAAGATTGCTGGAAGAACGAGGTTGATCACTAACAATACATTTGAATAAAAGTTGTATTCGATTATTCTTAGTGATTAAAAATAATTATGTAAAATACGATAAAACGTTCTCGGTGTGAATCGAACGTGAAACAATTCGATCGTTTACCAACGCGACATGGCACATGAACGAGCTACAAAGTCCGTCGTTGTTGGCTCGCTGCAGCCCACCGTCAGCTTCCCATTTCATTTTCTTTTTCCTTTTTGCGATGCCACGTGTGCTATATTCGCCAAGACGTCGCGTCCGGTTATAACCAGTTCGAAAGGCATGTAATACCAGTTATCGCGGGTCGTTGTACTAGTTCGACGACTCTACTTACACTGTACACTTCAATAAAGAATGGCCTCTATCCCACAAGAGCTTTTTCTTCCGCGAGAGATTACGAGACGTCGACGGGCAATCCACCACGCGAGACACGAGCTCATTTCATGTAGATTGCACGACCTGGACTTTCACTATCGCTTATTATAATTTGCAACAATTTCGACGATTTACATTTTTCATTTTACTAATAATTATTAACAATTTTTACATGTCTGACTATCAAATGAATTAAAAATGTTCTTAAATGAATGAAAAATATTCATGAAAAAGAAAAAATTATTTTTCTGACCGTTTAAAAATGAATAATTGAGATAAATTGTTAATTATAATATTATCGTAGATTTGTGTATTTGCTGATAATTGTTTTTGACATAAGATTGAGATCCACGAGTAGTTGTGTGTTTAATGAGACTTTAAAAATTAATAATTGAGTACAATTGTTAATTATAATATTATCGTAGATTTGTGTATTTGCTGATAATTGTTTTTCAAATAAGATTAAGATCGACGAGTAGTGGTGTGTTTAATAAGACCTTGAATGATGTTCGCACGTGGTTATCTTCACAAATTGAATCCAGCGCGTACAAGAGAGGCGAGAAATTTGTGGCAATTACGCTGTCACTGGCAGTTACACTTCTATTTGCATGTGCACACGAGCTGCGATATATTCGTGACGTTCGAACGCAATCAAATTCCGATAACTCTAGATTGAAGCAAATTCACGAACTTCCTTAGCTGATTAATTTCTATTGGCTTCTGTACATCCAAATTTCGGCGATAATTTGTATGATGTATGAATCCAATTAATTTCACAAAAAATTTCCCAATTGTAGTGATAATGGATTAATCTGTCGACCCACGAACTTTCTTATCGTCCACGAATAATGACGTTTTTTAAAAATTATTTTTCCAGTCGTTCGACGCTCTGATCGTTCGCTCGGAGACCAAAGTTACAGCTGATATAATCGGAGCTGCCCCAAACCTTCGAGTTGTTGGGCGAGCTGGTACTGGCGTTGATAACATCGATCTTCAAGCTGCAACGCGTCGTGGAATCGTCGTTTTGAAGTAAGAATTCTGAAATTGTTTAAATATTCACATTGACAAAATAAGTGTTTGTTTGCAATTATTGCATGCGATCATTTCTTACTATCTTCATGCATTTATTTATTTAGTGTTATCGTTGAGTTTTGATTTTGAAATATTACTAGCGTGTATTTTTATCTGAAAATCAACTTCTCGAGTTATTAATGTGTATAGATGTGTGTATTAATGTATATAATGTGTATAGATAGAATGTTGTATAAATCCAGTTACCTCACTTGATCGACGAAAGGAATTAATAAGCTCATTTTTTCCACGTCGAGCAGTACACCCGGTGGCAACAGTATAAGCGCCTGTGAGCTGACATGCTCTTTAATCTCCTCCCTTGCCCGGAACGTGGCCCAGGCGGCTCAATCTATGAAAGAAGGTCGCTGGGACCGGAAACTCTACTCTGGCTTCGAACTTTCCGGGAAGACTCTCGCTGTTCTTGGCTTTGGTCGTATAGGGCGTGAGGTTGCACGTAGAATGCAATCGTATGGAATGAAAATCGTCGCTTTTGATCCAATGCTCACCAACGAAGGTGCCAAGGAACTTGGCGTGACAAAAGCGAGCCTCGACGAAATCTGGCCGATTGCCGATTACATCACTGTTCACACCCCTCTGATTCCTCAAACTAGAAGTGAGTCTTGGAAACTTTTGTCATTAACGAAGCTCGATTCGTCTGGAATAAGAAAAATTATAATCAGAAATATTTTCTTTACTGTCCGAATGGAATTAGATGGTCATTTTCTTTACAATCTTCAATTAATTGGCTTCAGTTTCTTTAACAAAAAGTACCTATGAGTCGAAGAATCGAAATCTAAATGAAAATATCATTTATAAACGTAAGAATACCTTTGTTC
>JAPYZU010002556.1:0-12947 GCA_030523005.1 Tryphoninae sp. B BG-2022a | reverse complement strand
GCATGAGAGTCGTATATTTCGTTAGAATCGATGCATTTATAAACAATTATCTCATTTCTCCAATGATAAACTGAATCTGCAAAAAAATTTTCAAAATTAAAAAAAAATACGATTCTCATGCACTTTGTGCCATAATTCTCTATATACCCTTCAATTTTTAATGCACTTGCTTGCTCAGTGCCGAAGAAATTAGGGATCGCGTTTTCGAAGCGCTCGTCGGCAGTTACACTGCCTCTTAACTGTGGCACACGAAAAAATAAATAACGAAAATTGTCCCATAAAAAGAAGCCTTTAATGAATTGACGCTAGATGAGTTTAAATTTTAATTACTAACGTCATAATTTATTTTACGTAATTGTAGTTTAATTTAATATTGTATCTAGGTAAGGGTATGTATGAAATAATAAAATGAAAAATGAAACATATTATAAAAATAAAAATTAATCTGATTTACCTTGACGCTTGAAAAAAAAACATTACATCTGTATTTCATAGATCCGTTGTGTTCATTATTATCATCATTATTTCTTGTGTTTCTTCGCTTTTAATTAATAGGCCACTGGGAACACCAGAGAACTTTTTACTGCCTAACTTGACAGAGGTAAAGTAATATCTGCCATTGAAGCAGATGCCCGAGAATTCTCTGAAGATTTTGTTATCGCTGATATCACTCATGAACAAAGAGAACAAATATTATCTGGTGATCTAACTGCAATTCCCTTTAATTGGATTGTTCGTATCATGGCGTCATACGATATGGGATGGCCCACTCGAGGAACAGGGAGGAACTATGATAGTCTCAGTGGCTATGGAGCTCTTATCGGCGTTGTATCGGGTCAGATACTCGATTATGGTATGAAAAATCGAAAGTGCAAGCTTTGCGACTTGGGACATCCTTCGAGCCACCATGACTGCCGAAAAAACTTTGACGGGAGTGCAAAAAGCATGGAGTCGGTTCTCGCAACAGACTTAGTTGCTCATAGCACTATTTTCGAAGAAACTAAGGTCGAAATCGGAGTCCTCGTTGGAAACGATGATAGCTCAACCATTTGCGCAGTGCGCCAAGCATGCAGTCACCAAGTTATCAAATTTCCTCATACTAACCATGCTTCAAAACATGTTAAAAAATCATTATGGAACGTGAGTAAAAATCACCCAGAATTGAAACAAAATGCCATTACACATCTGCATAGATGTTTTGCGTACGCAGTTGCCCAGAACAAAAATGATAAAGATGTCATGGAGAAGAAGATAAGACAAATTGCAGACCACTCTTTCAATAAACATGAGCACTGTGGAGATTGGTGCAACTTTAAAAATGACAAGGAAAACTACAACCATTCAACAATACCTGGAGGTCTACGCGATTTGACGTTATATGAAGATTTGTTAAAATTCTTTAACAAGTTAGCAGACAATGTCAACAAATTGGTTACTGCAAGCCCGAGTTAGCCTAATGAAAACTTGAATGCCACGATTGTCAGCAAGGCTTCTAAGTCACGATGTTACAGCTTGGCACCTTCGCTTAATTATCGATTGGACGTTACTGTTGCGAGTAAAAATCTTGGAAACCGATATATAATTTAATTACTGCGAGAACTAAATTTGCCACCTGGTCCTTACACACAAGCATATATACAGGGACGAGAAAAACTCGCGAAAAGTCGTCAACAAAAAACGGCAACAGTTGCTTTCAAGTCTGGACGAAATCTTTTAAAAAAGTATCGAACAATTTTGCAAAGAAAAGAGAAGGTTGAAGGTATAACATATAAATCCGGTATGGGTTTACTGAATCGGCTGTTGACATTAAACCAGCACAAACTGACCATAATAATAAAAATATAATTGCTGAAGATAATGGACCTCCAGAAATTGTATTGTTTGATCTGGAAACAACGGAATTTGGAAGTACCGCGGCAATCTTGCAAATTACTGCAGGTTACAACGGTTCATATTTTAACAAATATGTTACTCCAACTACTGTGATTTCTCTAAGAGCTACCGAGGTTCACGGTCTCTCGAGTGATTGTGGCGAACTGTTTTATCATGACAAGAGAGTAGAGACGGTACCACTGAACAGCACGATATACGAATTTTATAAATTTCTTAGCTCGTTTAACAAAACGTGTACTCGTCGCACATAATTGAAATTTCGACAAAACTTGCCTCATGAGAGCAATTGCTGAAACAGGTATGGTACCTCAGTTTCAAACAATTCTATTCGGTTTCAGCGATACACTTCCGATTTTTCGCAGTTTGTTAAATAGGCATACAAAAACTAGCCAATTGGATTTGCTCAAAGAATTTTTGACTGACGTACCGATAAATGAAGCGCCCAACGCAATCATCGACGTGCAAATATTGGAAAAGTTGGTTAAATGCTTTAATATAACTAACAATACTTTCATCGACAAAGCACAAACATTGATGCATTTTTGCTTGACAAAGAAAAAACGAAACGCTATGCTGACAGCAGTAACATTAGCGCCATTGCACAGCGTTATTTCAAAAAATATTTGTGATAAGTTAGTAGAAGCTTTTATCACCTATAATAACCTGATTGAGGTATTTATTGATAAAGGTGAGCCAGGTATTATCACGCTTTTATCAAAAATAGTCGACGGAAAACCTTACATAACAAAGGATTTCAGAACAATAAATAAAATCATTCATTTTCTAGACAATATTGTTAATGCGATAAATCCAAAGTAGATATTGTGAGAAAAAGAAATTGTTACGACAAAATCGTTGTTTAAATACGTTCGCGCAAATATTGATTAAATTAAAAAGAGTATTGATAATTTTAACTATATACTGTAATGTGTAGAAAAATATAGTGCGTTCAACCAATCCCTTAGTTGAAATTACTAATATTTTGTTAAATTTGCTCGAACGTTGTGACGAATTTTTCGCCCCACCGGAGGTGACAGCCTGCAGGGGTCGCAGGTGCGACCCTGGGCGCCGATGAAGCAACGCATCAAGATCACCGCGAATAATTCGCATCGTCGGCTACATATCGTAGGCAAGGGGTTTCTCGGTGGTACATCGTGCGCCGATGTCCGTGCGAAACGGCGCCTCGATTTAAGGGGCTCGGCGGGTGCGGCGAGGGAAGCGGTGCTGCATCTTTTCATGCCTGGTGGCAAAATCCGTGAGCCAACCGCCGAGACGCGGGACGCCTGTCCGGCGAGGTGAGCTTCCCCCTTCCCCGTCGCCCGTTCCGAGCTCCAGGGGGAAGGCGTGCGGTGAGGAAGGTGCATCGTAGGGTACGGACGCCGCGAGTCGTGGTGCGACGAGAGCCATGCCCGGCTCCTAGGTGAGCTGTGCACGGCTCTCGTCGCACTCCCCCTTCCCCACTCGCGCCACTCGATGGCCAGCGAGGGGTATGCGGCGTGGGAAGACCGGCGAGAGACTCCAAGGAAGAAAGCACGACAAGAACTGTCGTGCTTTCTTTGACGACACTCTGAATAGCCGTACGCGCACCATAGGCTACCTAATGGTCGGGACACCGGCGTCGCGTACCACGTGCGACCGTCCTCTACAGCGGTTGCACCGTGTTGTTTACGTCTTTTGTATCGAGTCGCCGTGCCAAGTTTTATGTCGTTTTCCATATCTGTAAAATTATCCTAGAGTCGTAAGTTTCTCTCGTCGCGTCAATGTTACATAAATTAATTATCTATCTTCGAGGGGGCTATCTGGCGTATTGGTTACCTACAGGGTGTTACATAAATTAATTATCTATCTTCGACGGGGCGATCTGGCGTATTGGTTACCTACAGGGTGTTACATGAATTAATTATTTATCTTCGAGGGCGTTACCTACCATCATTCGCAACATACAGGGTGCTACGTAAAATGACTATCTATCTTCGAGGGGGTTACCTACCGTTATTCGCGACATACATGGTGCTACCTAAAATGACTATCTATCTTCGAGGGGGTTACCTACCGTTATTCGCGACATACAGAGTGCTACCCCAAATTGACTGTCTATCTTCGTGGTGATTACCTACCCTTATTCGCTGCATACAGGGTGCTACATAAAACGACTGTCTATCTTCGAAGGGGTTACTTACCATTCTTCGCTACCTACAGGGTGCTCCGTAAAATAAGGAGTTATCTCCGTAACATTACGTAAGATTAGTCTTTCTCTCGGACGCGGCTACCTTCCGATCAGGGGTATAAGTTAACAGCATGATACGGTTATCTGCCGATAGCGAGCGGTGACGGATAGAAGCACGTCACTCGAATTGTGTATATTTCATCTTGTGTAATCACCACCCTACAATAAACCTGTTACACCCGCTGATTGTTAGAAAATTATTAATTACGCTACCTAACTACCACCATATCCTCCACGTCCACCACCCGCACTACCTTACCGACCCGCAGGCGGGCTGGGCCAGCCAAAGTTAAACCCGAGACCCCTGTGCTCGCCCTCGGGGTGGAGTGGGGACGCGTGGGGGGCGGGGGGGGGGGCAGCGGCGGCGAATCTAAATAAAGCCGGCCTAAGTCGGTGGTACCCGAGTGTACCTGGCGCCCGTCCGCCCCCGGTTGTCCCTGCTGCGTCAGCAGGTCCCGATCCCACCTCGCCGGAGCGGTGAAAGCTGGCGCGGACCCACGCGCGCTCCTCCTTGGGCGGAGGGACAGGAGGTTCTCGGTAGGTGCGGGGAAAACCCGTTACAACGTATATAAAGAAAGAGTTTGGTGCCCGAACAAATTTTGTTCTCAGTTTAAGAAATGATATTACAGCCCAAGTTTATGTAAAAAATAAAGAGTATGTTGGTTATCATATTTAATGTATTGTTACGAACGGCTTACGTCGTAATATGTTATTTTATGAATTATTGTTATTTAAAGTCGAGCTGTCAGGGGACTCGACTTGTGGATTCTGTGTAGGTTCAAAGCGGTGTAACGCAACTCACCTTTTATGTGTATGTTCACGTTTCTGCTCTGCAAAATCCTGACGTCAGCGTATTGTTGTGGTCGCCGGGAAGGTCGGTTGTGACGGCTGTCTAGCCCGTCGAGATAATGCACACGAGTATGGTCGCCAAACGTTTATTTAGATAAATATAAGAGCGATCGTAGTGGCTTACACATACGCGCTCACGTTCGACGCTGCCACTATGATCGAGGTTTCGCTGAGTCGGCAAAAAGGGCGAGCGCACGGAAAGCAATGCGACTCGCGCGACTGTTACACTCTCGCATTGAATTGAAGAGATAATATTATCTTGGATATTAAATTGTTGGAGTTTTTCTATGCTCGAAATATTCCGACGCGTAATGCCAATAGGGTAATTATCGCAGTACAGAAATATTACGAGAGACCTGAAGCGCCGCTAGGGTTTGATTGCACGTATAGAGTTCTTAATTGTTATTACGATTTCCCGAACTTGAAGTTACACTCGCGAGACTCTAAGTACGCGAGGTGCACTTGCCCTAAGGAAAGAGTTCGATTTACCGGTTGATACGTCTGATTAGACGAAGGCATCAATTAAGACTGATTTGGTCGATCGAAATTTTCGTTACCGTGGGCGGAGCGTTACGAGAATCTCGTGGGGGTAACAGGAAGTGTCGGGTTTCGCTGTTCGAGCTATTGTATTTACTGCATTGGTTTTTCTAATTATAATTTAGGAGAAGTGATGATTCGGTAGCGCGTGCGTTTTAGGGAATTTTGATGACGAGGTTTCACGTGCATCGGTGGGCCGTTTAGCCAGGTTGTTGTTAGGCTGATCGGTCCATAACAGCCCTCCCTTCTTAGACGGAACGTGGTACCCAAGGTCCGCGCTTCCGATGTTGTATTCCGATGCGCGTTGGTTAGAGTCTCTTCTATCTGCGTTTCCCTTATCCGAGGGAATGTGACTCGGTGTTCGGTGGTTATTGTAGTTAGTTTGTGTGTCATTCTCTGCTCTTGTAGTGGTTCGTCTGTTAGGTGGGGATGTTCTTATAAAAGTTGTGATTTCTTGGAGCGAGTTATTATTGTTTTGAACGAGTGTCGTCAGTCGGTAAGTATTATTTATAGATCCGTGTTGGGTTTTTTTATTTTTTTTATTTTGGGTTTTTTTTGTAGGGAATCTCGTCAGTCACATATGGAGAGAGATGGAAACAACCCCTTTTTGTTTGGAGCGCGTGATGTCCGTATCTTGACGCCTCGGGAGATAAACTTCCGGGCTGTCTTCGGGTGTGTCCCGCTCCCTGGGGAAGGTTTGGAGTCTGCTCGTGCCGTCGGTGATGGGGATGATGGGGTTCGATCGGCTGCCTTGGCTGATTTTATTGCCCTGTTTGGCCGGCCGCCGAAGGATTATGAATCCGTCGCTGGCCATGTGACATCCTCGGGCGATTTCTTCCCACCCGGTACAATCATCCAGCCGGCCGGGGCCAGTGACTTAGGATCCGGGTTGGAGGCCTCTGGTGGCATTTGTCCCGGATTGCTGGATGACGAGATTATTGATGGCTGAGCCTCGAGGTTTTCACAGGGCCGTCGTCGGCGCCGGAGAGCGATCCGCAGAGGCGCGTCGTCGTCGTGGGCCCGTGGCTCCAGCCGGGCGTTGGGTGCAACGCGGTTGTGATGAGTGTTGAGTGTTTCGGGTGTAGTTGGCCCGACGTGTGTACGTGGGATATGCATGGAGAGGGAGAAATCATAAGAGATGGACAGGTGGTTGTGAAGATTTTGTGAAAATTAATGTGAAGGGAGTAACGAGGGAGCAGAAAGGGTAATAAAAAGAAAAAAGAAATGAATGGACCGCCTCTTTTTTTCATTATTTTCTTCTAGGATTGGAAGTGTGGCTTCACTCTTTGTATTGGTTAGTAGTGACGTAATATTTAGGGTTACTATTGGTGTGTAGGTGTAGGTGTTTTTTGTTATCAAGAGTTGTTGCGCGGTAAGGGGTATTGATTCGGTGGATACGGTGCATCCTGGCATGGGATGCAATATTCCTGCTCCTTGGAGATTTTCGGTACCTATTTGGTAGGAGCTTTTTGTGATTTTGATTTCTAGTGGTGTGCTGGTGGTATATATCCAGCTGTTTGTGGTGTGTAGACGCTTCCAGTATGGTTCTTTGGTTGAAATTGCCCTTACGTGGCACGATTTCCAGTTGATAGTTGCGTCTTATATGAGGATGGAGATTTCGCATGTTTTTCTCTGCATGGTTGTGAATAGCGGTAGGGAAAGCTGGCATAGGTGTTGGTGATGGTGCGTTTTGCACTGATCGCGATATTTTTGTGTTGGTAGAATATAGTATCTATTGTCTGGCGTTAAAGCTAGGTGTCTTATGGTTGGTTTTAGGAATGTTGAGATTGTTGAGTTTCCGATGCTTTGAGTTACGGGGCAGGGGTGTCCAGTGTATAGATTGAATGGTTTTTTGTCAAGTAGGGGAATGTCTATTTCAATTATTAGTCTTCTCTTACTGTAGGCTAGTGATATGTCGCTTACGTCGTTTAAGGATTCTGTGTGGAGTTCGGTTTCTGTAAGGGGGAATTCGTAGGGCGTACTTGTTTTTATTTGGTTCGCGGCGGCGATGTGTTGTCGTGGTGAAAGAATTGTGGGGTGTATTGTACCTTTTTTTGCGAATAGCATGGTAGTGGTGATAATTGTGACGCACATTCGGTAATCCGGCACCTACCGTTCCATTTCCATTAGCCACCTGGTGACGAGTTCCTTATATTCCAGTGCTCGTGAGAATTTATTTTGATCGAGCATTTCCTTAGCCAATTTGTTGGCTCGATTGGCTAATGCCGAAGTGCGGTTGGTGATTTCGGAGAGGTGTTTATGAATGTCGTGAAATTCGTCTTCAGGATGTGTGCTTGATTTCCGACTATTTCTGCTAGTCGGTGTTGGGATGCGTGTACTTTGTCTATCTCCTTGTTACAATATTCGGCGTCTTCTTCACTTAACGTTCCGAAAAGAGTTTTGCTTAGTGATCCGATGAATCCTTGGGGAGCGGCTCTTTTTGTTTTTGATGTTTTGGTTGGGGTATGACCCACCGTATTTTGCAAAATTTCGGCGAATTTATCCGTGTCGTCGAGCGTCGCGTGTATGCGTGCGGCGAGGTCGGAGTGTGTGCAGTCGCTGAATTTTAGGTTTTCGCAGTGGGTTTTGAGGATTCTGAAATGTTCGGTGATCTCAGGTTTTTGTTGGAGAAACTTTTGAATTTCTATTGACGTAACTAGGTTCCATGTTGTATGGTAAATGCGAATTGAGCCGGTGTTTTCGAACAATATGCCGGGGTTGTGTTGGATGGGCGTGATCCAGTAGTTGGCTGGTGTGGGGTCGACCGCTTGGGGGTGTGCCCATCTGATTTTCGTAATTGCTGAGAGCAGGGCCCAGACGTGGCTTGTTTTCATTTTCGCTTGTTCGGCTTTTATGTTCGCGTTATAATGTGTGCTGGCGGGTTGTGGTGGTTGTGAATTTTTTTTTTTGTTAGTTTGACAAGATGTTATGGGTACCAGTTGTTACGTTATGGGTACCAGTTGTTACGTACGAGACTCGTAGATTGATTATTCCCCCCTTTTTTTTGTTATAGTTTTTTGTTATATTTTTTTGTTATTATGGGGAAATAACGATTTTTAGTGATATTAGCGATTGATTTATCCGTATCGATGAGTAAATAAAATAATTTATTTATTTATTTATTTATTTATTTCCATGCTGGCTTTGGCTTCGGTGGTCGGACACGTTTTTTTTGGTGGTATTGGTACGGGCGGGTTTTCGGCGTCCACGTACGCGTGTTTGATTTTATCCATGCGCGTAAGCGTCGTGTTGCCGTCGCCCTTATCAATTAAGGCGGTGCTACCGTCGAGAGTTTTTATGATGCGATACGGGTCGTTGTAGTTGGGATCAAATTTCCCTTGCTTTGGCTCGTGAAGCGCATAAATGACGTCTCCCGGTTGGTATGCTATCGCATTCAGTCTCTCGTCATGGCGGATTTTTGCTGACTCTGCTATCTCGTCGAGTCGTTTTACGAGAGTTGTCATGTACCTTGTGGTTGTGGGCAGGTCTTCCTTCAAGGGTGGGGTGGATGGTGTCTTCATTAGCTTGTCTTACGCCATCTCATATGGCGTGAATCCCGTTGATTCGTGGACTGCAGCGTTATGCGACTGCATGGCGTATGGCAAGGTGTCGTCCCACCCCGTCTCCTTTTTGATGTAATGTTTCATGTAATCAGCGATCCCCTGATGGCTGCGTTCTAGTGAGCCGTTGCTTTGCGGATGATAAGTCGTCGCTTTCACGTGATGTATGTTTTTTTCTTTGAGGAAGTGCTCCATGTGGCTGCTGACGAAGCATTTGCTGTTGTCACTCAAGATGTCACCACTCTGTAGAGCGGAGTCCCGTGTACGGTGAAATATTCCTGGTCGAGTGTTTTGATGATCGTTGGGCTCTTCATATCTGGTAGAGCCAAAGGTCTGGCAAATTTCGTCAGTAGGTCGATTGATGTCAATATGAATCGATTTCCACTTTTGGTTAAAGGCAGTGGACCAAGTATGTCGAGGGCGATCTTTTCCCATGCTGCCACAGGTGTGTCAGTGCTTACCATTGGTTCTCTGGTTTTTATGCGAACCAGCTTTTATTGTTGGCAGCTGTGGCAGCATCGCACGATATTTTGTACGTCCCTTTTCATGCCTTGCCAATGATATCGTTGTCGTAGTTGTTCGTAGGTTTTTCTCGCTCCTTTGTGATCTCCGATATGGTCGCTATGCCATTCTTTGATGATCGCGGTGCGCTCTTCTTCCGGTGGCGTCTCTATTTTATTAGTGCAGATGGTGATTTTGCAGTTAACCTTAGAGAGGGCGTTCTCGAGTATTCGCTGAAACGTTGGCAGCGGCAATTCGTCGTGGCCATCGCCATTGGATGCAACGCGGAATTCATAGGTCTTATAGTTTGCGAGCGATTGCCTTAGATTCTCGAGAGCAGGGTTCTTGGTTTCTGATTTTATTACGTACTCCGTCCTTGATTGTCACATGAGTTCGTCGGCGTTAATGTGATCAAGGTCGCGCAACTGGTTTTCAATTGGCGTCGTGATGATTCCAACTTTAGGGATGAAAGGGAGGATGGTCCCTTGACCGATTGTTAATTGGTCGCGTTTTATTTCGATTTTACATAATTGGATAGGGTGTTCTTCGAGGTTGTCATTGTTTTCTTCGGAGTTGCTGCTGGAATCGGTGAGCTCGTCGTCTTCCGATGATGATGGTGATGATGTTGATGATGATTGTGGCAGCGATGATTCGTTGGTTATGGATTTTTGGTTTTCATCTTCCGTAGCAGGTTGTTCGTCGTTAAGTTCGGTGGATGGTAGTGAAAATCGTACCTTACGTGGCGTTGAGCCGCACGCAGGTTTTTCTCTTTATGTTGGTGTCGGCATCATCGATATTCGAGCCGATGCTCGTGCTTCCTGTTGTCGAATAGGATAATTTCCGCTGATCCGACTAGCGTTGCGATATTCGGAGCCTGGCGTCGAGGCTGAGGCGTTGTTGGTGGGCGACAATTTTCTAAGAAGGCTGGAGATTTTCCGCGATGTTTCAGGGCTATTCCCAAAGTCTCTTTTGATGATTTCCTTCTGCTGCGGCGTTGGTTCTGAGTTACTACATGTTGAGTCATCGTTGAGCACCGAATTTATCTCCATTGGTGTCATTCGGCACGGTGGTACGCTGTCGGATAACCGTCTAAGTCGTCCTTTCGCTTCATTTAAGGTCAGTTGACTAGCGCCGTGTTGGAGGGCGGCTGACGTGTCGAATCGGTATCCGTGAGGGTCCGATTGAGTAGACGTATTAATTTCATCGGTTGTATTCGCCGTGGTCTCGGCTGATTCGTTGATGTTGTCGAGGTTTGGTGCGGGTAAGATGTTATGACGGCGGGTTTCCGCCACCGCTTCGTCCGTGATTGGTGGTTCCTCGAGGCTCGTTTCGTCGTAGGCAGCGGTGGTGGCTGCGCGACCACGGTTGCGAATTCGGCTGGCGACAGTGCTCTCATAGGGATTTCGTTGCAATATTCCCTTGACCTTGAATTCCTCGTCGTCTCGTGGCGTCACCGGTAGTGTTGTTGCCGGATTTCTGGAGAGGGCGTCGGCGTTCAAGTTCGTTTTGCCCTTTTTATATATAACCTCATACTCATACTCTTCGAGTTGAAGCCTCCATCGCACGAGTCTCGAGGAAGGGTCTCTAACCGCGAGTAGCCAGACGAGAGGCTGATGATCGCTAATAAGCGTGAATTTTCGGCCATATAAATATGGTCGAATATTTTTCACTGCGTAAACCATCGCCAGGCATTCCTTCTCGGTAGTGGAGTAGTTTCTTTCTGCTGAGTTTAACACTCTGCTGGCATATTGGATGACCCATCTTGTCTCCCTGGCTCAGCACGGCTCCTACTGCAACGTCCGAGGCGTCTGTTGTGAGTATGAACGCCCTTTTAAAGTTGGGATATTGCAGTATAGGTGCTGTGCATAGGGTGTCACGAAGATCTTCGAAGCTGGACTGGGTTTGTTCGGTCCACTCGAATTTCGTTGTCTTCTTCGTGAGATCGGAGAGTCGCTTCGCTCTGCCGGAGAAGTTTTTGATAAATTTTCGATAATAGCCGGCTGAACCAAGAAATTCTCTCACGTTCTTTGGTGTTTTTGGTCTTGGGAATTTTTTGACGGCTATTAACTTCTTGGTATCGGGTCGAACTCCATCTTTATTAAGGATGTGCCCCAGGTAATTCACCTCTTTGCGAAGAGATTCGCATTTATCGACCTGAAGGGTCAATCCGTTTGTTCGGAGGCGTTGGAACAATCGATTGACCTTGGTGCGGTGTTCTTGGAGAGACGACGAGAAGATCACGATGTCGTCTAGGTAGACAAATAGCTCTGGACCTGTGACGCCTGAGAGAACGCTATCCATAAGCCGTTGAAATGTTGCTGGTGCGTTTTTCAATCCAAAGGGCATTCGTGCGAATTCGTAGTGACCTCTCGGGGTCATGAACGCAGTCTTCGGTTCATCTGTTTCGGTTACTCTTATTTGATGGAAGCCGCTGGCTACATGGAATACCGAAAAATATTTTGCTCCTCCGAGCCGGTCTAAAATTTCGGTGATGTTAGGCAACGGGTAGCTGTCGCCTACGGTTTTTTTCGTTTAATTGCCGGTAGTCTATGACCATTCTCCACCGTTTATTACCACGTGAATCTCGTTTTTTTGGAACTATCCATAGTGGTGAATTATACGGGGAGTGAGACGGCTTGATAATTTTGTTGTCGAGCAGTCCCTTTATTTGATTTTCAATTTCGGCCTGGTGGATGACCGGATAACAATATTGTTTTGTGTGTACCGGTTTATTACCGATTGTCGCAATTTCATGCTCGACAATCGTTGAACCTTTTAATGTGTCTCCCGGGAGGTGAAAAAGATCTGAGTTACGTTTTACTATTTCGCGCACGTGTTGATGCCTAATGTGATTAAATGGTCAAAGTGCAGCGTCTGAAAAATTGTACTCACTCGGTCACGGGGCGGCCTTGCCTGCTCGTCGCGCACGGCCAGCTGTTCGTCGTCGCCGTCGGAGAGCGGCCCGGATCCAATGACGTACGGCTCGAGTTCCTGTGCTGGCACGTCGAGCTCTATCGCATCGGCGTGTGTATTGGTAGCGATAGCGAAGCAGACACCATCAGGGTTTTTCACTACCACTTCACCGATGCGTACGTGTGATCCGAGGTCGATGCGGTTTAAATATCCGTCGTATACGTTCGTGTTTCGTAGTTTTAACGCAACTTGTTTCCTGCTGCGTCCTTCTTGATAAACTTTGACGGATTCTAGTTCTTCTAGGACGGGTTCGATTTCCTCCCGATTCGAGAATGGAATAGGCGTAATAGGTCCCTTTGCGGTGACGAGTGTTATATCGGCAACACGTTAGTATTGCACGATAAGATTTTATTTTGGGATATTAGCCAATAAGGAGTAGAACTCGAGTCAGTGAAGTAAAATGAAGT
>JAPYZU010002555.1:0-15217 GCA_030523005.1 Tryphoninae sp. B BG-2022a | reverse complement strand
CTCTCTTTCAATAGTTTCCAAACTATTCTCCTGAATTTTTTCAGATTTTTAAAATGAATCTAAGTATGATAAAAAAAAACAGTGGGAGAGCATATACCGATGGGTGTCTACAGACATGTGCAAATTATAGTGTGTACAGGAAAACTTAACACACAATTTGTATATTTATATATTTACATCGTGTTCAATATTGTCAGTAATCGTCGTCTATCCTAATTGCATATACATATATGTATTATTGTAGGGTCAAGCGCCTTGATAACATACAAGTTCCTTCTCTTAGCCGCTCTCTCCATCGGTCGATACCGATAGTACGTTATCCCACTGCGCATGACCGTCCCGCGTTCCTCTATCACATCAAGCTTTTGCAAGCTCTCCCCCCTGCTCTCTATCTACTCGTCGCGCGCTCAGTCACGTACACACCTCACTTACTACGCGACCCTTTGACACGCTACTTCGACACGCTTTATTCTTCCGGATTCTCGTGGCTACGTTTCACGAGTAAAATGAAAACCCGACGAAAAATTATCTTTCCCGTTTGACAATGGTCGTGATTTCTTTCAATGTGATATTAAGAATCGATCAATGAGGACTGTAAAGTGATTCGTACGAAGGGAAAGGAGCGAAAGGGAACGATGTAAGTAGGACGAGAAGTGATACGAGGGTGAATGGATTTTCGATACGTTGAATATTTCTTTCAGATGAGTGGAAAGAACATTTTCCAGTACGTTCTCGTACTGATGTGCTGTCCATTAGCCTTACCCCAGACCCACAATACACCCTGTGCTTTCAATACCAAGTGCCTGTGCTGGGTCCAGGATGACAAGGATTTTACGAAAATGGACATCAGCTGCCTGGATGTTCCATTCGCGAGATTTCCGGGTACGTCATCCATTCTTACTCCCTCGACATTTCAAATTGTCTTTGAGAATTCCAAATTTATATTCCCAATTATTATTTATCGATCGACGAAATCAAAACTGATGGAAGGTAACGTTTATTTTACAGACGTATCGGTGAATTATGTCGATCAGTTGGACATAGCTAGGTCAGGTATGCAAGTGCTCGAGAACGATGCCCTGGCAAGTTCCTCCGGAGTCGAGGGTCTGGGTTTGATGAGCAACCGGTTGGCTAACATCGGAGACAAGTCGTTGATGTGAGTCGTCCTTATGAGTATCTAATCGATCTTCGAGAATCAAAAATTAATTAGACAAAAATAAATAATCGTGTACAATTATTGATAACAAAAATGATTGTTTATTTTTCAGTGGCGTATCGGACAGTCTTCGATCTCTCGATCTGAGCTACAACGCGCTCGAAGAGGTGCCCTTCAAGGCGTTTCGCGGCTTGAGAAAGTTGAACTGGCTCAATATGCACAGGTAAGGAAAATCCTTTATCTCTCTCTCTCTCTCTCTCTCTTTTTTTCTCGCAATGCTTACGTATGTTTTTCCGTCTTATATGGCTCTCCATAAAATCGAGGCTGTATACATATATATATATATAAGTGGGTCACAAATCGACGTAGTAGGCCACTATAGAAAATATATAGACACATGTACGTGGCTTACACTCGTGGTCATTAGATAAGTCTTTCTTACGGAGAAGTCTCCCGAGATTACACAATGTGCCATTAAGCACCTAACCACGCGCTTGTACTCGTCTAATGTGTTGGTCGAGAGTATTAAACCCTCGTTAATATATACAACACAGGTTGAATGATATGTGGCATATCCTTCTGGATTTTCACTTTATTTTTATTTATCTTTTTCTTCATAGACATTTCATGTTTGTAGAACGCTCGTGTTACACTATTTCAATGTCTCGTTATATTCCAATTATGATTCTCGTTCTATCAAGAGGTCGAACGCCTGTGCTCGTTAAGTCGCACGTGCGTGAATTACGAGCCAAACGTGAATATACTATCTCTATAAGCTTTGATGTTGTAAAAAAAAGTAGTGGAAAACTTGAGAAACTTACTTTTACAGATTTTTGAACTCTTGGGATTTTTGTGTTTCTTTTTTTGAGGATTAGATTTGTGTTTGATTAAATATGATTTATTGTCATTTTTCAATTTTCTTTGACAGTAATCATCTGACGTCACTGGATGGTGATTGGGGATACGTGAAAGATACCTTGGCCAGCGCATTTTTTGGTGATAATTCGATCACCGAGATACCGAGTCTCTTCGCACATTTCGATTCTCTACGATGGTTGAATCTCGATGGGAACGTGATTCAAGAAGTACCGGAAACGAGTTTACCACCTCGTATAGAAACGCTCAGTCTGAATGGGAATCTGTTGAAGAAATTTCCTCAGAGTGTCGGCAAGCTTAAATCTCTAACATGGTTGTATCTGCGTGGTAACGAAATCGACGTGCTGGAATTTCCCGATTTCTTAAGCGCGAATCTCCAACTGATGGACGTGAGCGAGAATTCGATTAAAAAAATCGTATTACCACATGGCGAGAATGTGACGCTCAGAGTGCGAGATTTGAATCTTGGGAGTAATAAAATGCAGGTAATTGGTGCCGATGCGTTTGCTCGTTTGGACGTGAGAAGAATGCACTTGTCGTCAAACGGAATTCGCAGTATGGACGACGATGCTTTTCGTGGTCTCGAGGAGAGTCTGGAATATTTGAATCTGGAGAACAACGAGTTATCGTCAGTACCCGAGGCCATAAGTCACTTGAATCATATCAATTATTTATATTTGGCTAATAATAATATTCAAGAAATAGCGAACGACAGTTTTCGCGGTTTTGCCGAAAATCTTCGAGCACTCTCGCTAGCAACGAACAATCTCGCATCACTTCCGGTAGCTGCGCTGTCGCGTTGTCAGAGATTGTTGCATCTGAATCTTGGCTACAACAAGATTTCTCACATGGACGCGGGTGACTTCGAATGGGCCGAAAGTTTGGAGATCCTTCTGTTACGAAACAACGTTCTTACGAAATTGCGTCCCGACACTTTTCTCGGTGCGGGAAAGCTCAAGGAGTTAAGTCTGTCGTTCAATCATCTCACCGAATTGGACGACGATGCGTTCAACGGTCTTCAAGGGAGCCTCGAGATCCTCGAGCTGAGCTTCGCCTTCGCCACAGACGTCTTCCCTCAAGAAGCTCTACGACCCCTCGTCAATCTACTCTGGCTCGTTCTGGACAACAATAATTTTCACACTATCAATTCCGACGCTCTTTACAATTTTCAACAATTGCTGTACATCAATCTCGAATCGAACAGGCTTCATTATCTACCCGAGAGAATGTTTCAAGCGACTGCTCATCCTGTGTTGCGTGACGTCAAGATCGGTTACAACTTCATCGAAGCGATACCCGAAAGTACTTTTCACAATTTGACGGAATTGCGAGCGCTTGATCTCACGGGAAATAGAATACGTTATTTGCAAGCTGGCGCGATCGAAGATTGTCCGAAGCTCATAACGCTGTCACTCGCGTACAACAGAATCTCCAAGTTAGAAAAAAATGCGATGAGGGCTTTGACAAGTTTAAAATTTTTGCATCTTGAATTCAACAGACTCACGAACTTGGATCTCGATGCGATCGTCGACAGTGGTGGTCCAGAGTTTGCTCTCAATGTCAGTTTTAACGCGATCGCAACGATTAATTTACAAACTTTCATGAACAATTTAACGTCTCTCGATCTTGGTTTTAATAATTTAACGGCGCTACCCCCTAGTGCTTTCGAGGGTATGCCAAACTTGAGAACGTTGGATCTACGCAACAATGGACTTACCTCGATCGAGCCAGGTGAGTTTAAAAAAAAAAATATGCGAATCGACTTTGACACACTTTTTCGCGATTAGGAGTTTTGTAATTTTGATTTTGTTTTACGACAGGATAAATTTCTTTTTTAACGATTGTTCGAAGGTACTTTTAGCCTGGCTCACCTGGAAACCTTGAATCTTCGGGAGAATCGTCTCGACGCACTGAGGAAGCAATCCTTTCACGGTGCTCATTCGTTGCAGCAGCTTGATCTCAGTAACAATGAGATAGGACAATTATCGACCCAGCAATTTCGTAATTTAAAAATTCTTCGTATTCTCAATTTGGCGAAAAATCGTATAAGAACTTTGCCCAGGGACGTTTTCGAGGGTACAAGAATCGAGATACTCGATCTTAGCGATAACAAGATAAGTATAATGCCATCCTCGTCGTTTCTCGAGTTGGGTTATACTTTGAGAGATCTCGATATGGCACAAAATTTCGTCGATCACGTGGACTCGACAGCCTTTCCAACGTCTCAGCTTACTGCCCTTAATTTAGCGAGAAATCGATTGACGATATTGCCCGACAATTCTTTCGTCTCGCTCGGAAAATTATTGAGCCTCAACATATCCGACAATTATCTTCAAGCTAATTTTAAAGAATTATTTCATTATCTACCGGACTTGAGACAATTGTACATGGCGAATTGCGGCTTGAAGAAAATCCCGGCATTGCCGCTGACCAAACTCAACGTTCTCGACCTTTCGTTGAACAGTATCGCCGCTATCACCGATAACAACGTACAATATCTCGAATCGTTGAAAATTTTGCTACTCGTGAATAATTCATTGACCTCGATGCCAGCCATCCGACTCGGTCTTCTTCGAGAACTCGACGTTTCCGGTAATCCTGTCGAGGTACGTCTTACTTTACGTACACAAATTATCAATAAATATTTATTTAAAATAATTTCAATTCCCATAAAACATTTTTGAAAAAGAAAAGAATTCTCTTGAACTTCGAACAATTTTATAAGTTGATTTTAATTATGTTCCAAGGTATTAACGAAAGACAGCTTCGCGGGTTACCCGAGGCTCGAGACATTGAATTTGCGAAATTTGAACCGCACGAGATCGGTCGACAACGATTCCCTGAGGCGTTTGTCCTATCTGAAACACCTGAGGATACAGACGTGGCCGCACGCTGATGGCCTCGAGTTGCGGAATCTGTTGAGCGGTTTGCCACTTCGTACGGTCGAGATCGAGGTCACAGAACGTGTCCTCAAGCAACAGATACAAAATGCCTTCACGAAACAATTGCGGGAATTGACGATAACCGGGAACGAGCTCGAAGTCATTTCCTCCGAGGCTTTTTCCACGATCGAGGGTGGCGAATTGATACTTCGTATCAAGGATACCCACGTGAGAAGGTTACAATCCGATATATTTCTCACTCTTACCAAACGTATGTCGCAGTTGACTCTCGATCTACGTAACAATCACATCAACGAATTGAGCCCTTCGATCATTTATGGGAATTTGTCTTGGGAAGCTGTTGGTACCAACATGGTAGCTGGTAAGATTATTTTTTTTATCTTAAATTATTCGTATTTTCTACAACACGAAGAGAAATTTAGAATCTTTAAGGGATAGGACGTAACGAAACAATAATTTACATTCTTTTCTACTGTACATTCGTTTATTTTGATAAACAGCAAATTTACATAGTCCATAACAATATCCTTATTAATAATTAAAAAAGAAGAGGGAGATAGAGAGAAACGATAGCGAGGGAGAAATAGAAAAGAGCGACGTGTAAGAAAGATGGAGACGTATTTTCCAGTCCGTCTTATCGATTAATCAAATGATTTTTATTACAATGATTAATTTGCCTAATGAAAGAAATAATATATATATGTACGTATATATATATATATATAAAACGCGATTTTGAACTGGAAAAAAAGTTAGAAAAAGAGAAGAATAGTCCAATGTCATTCACTTTTTTTCGAAAAAAAAAAGCAAAAAAAACAAAAACAGTGAAACGAGCTTTTTCAACTTGTTATCTTACGATATCTTACGCCTTCCGGTTTGGCTGAATTGCACAATCTCTACAAGGTTGTTATTATTGTTATTTTGTTGTTATTGTTAATGTTTTTTTTTTTAATTATTTTTTCATTTGTCTCTTAATAATACGTTTCAAGGTGGACTCCAAGTGTCCGGAAATCCTCTCGAGTGCGACTGCGAGATAGCGTGGCTGAGCATGTGGCTGCGTCGTTGGCTAAGGGAATCACGTCAGATCCACACGGCCTCGCAATCGGACGCTCAACAATTGCGCACTCTGGCAGGTCGCGCAGTCTGTACCGAGACAACGCCATCGTACAGCTCGGACAAGTCACTCCTGACACTCGGGACTCCGAACACAGCTTGCCAGGCCTCGGCACTCAGTTCCGGCAATTACGAGAGGCTACCAAAGGCCTGGCTGTCTTTCATCGTGTTTCTCACTCTCGCGATCGAGTTCACGTCCGATTGACCTCGCATCGACCCGACGAAATTCACTCTCGAGATTTGTCAATAAACAAAAACAAAAAAAAAAGATGAAAAAAAAGAAAGGAAAACAAAATCACAAAAAAAAAGGAAGAAGAGGAGGAGGGAGAAAGAAAAGAAAATGGGAAAGAAATGAAAATTTGTTTACGATTATTTTTGCCGAATGTTTTCTCTTTCGGATCTTTGTCATAGCAGCTTTCACTTTGCTTACGGAGCTTCGTGGATGGCTTTTTTGTTCCCGTTTTTGTTGTTGTTGTTGTTATCTGTTTGTTTTTTCATTCATTTACAGGGGGATTTTTTCTTACGCTTCTTTTGTTTGCTTTACGTTCGCGAAGGATTTACTTTTCGTGGGATGGAAATGTTTAGACGGGAGGTGCCTGAGTGTGCTGGAGACAACCCTCAACGTTCTCGGGCCAGTCGCAAACGTTCTCGTTTGGATTGAAAACGAGATTTACTGGACAGGGCATGTGATGCTTGCGCTCACCCTCGCACATGTAATACATTGTGCAATCGTTCTTGTCACGATGATAACTGATGTGATTGTCCTCCTCGTCGCAGGTTACTTCGTTCGCTGAGAGAAGATTATGAAGAACATTGAAAGATAAGTAAACGAACATTTCATTGATTTATTATCGTTTTATATTAACTTACGATCTTTCGTCGTGTATTTTCCACCCCGTACTCCCGTCTCGTACGGACCGTCGTAGGCCAATTTTACGGAATAGTTGAGAAGTTCCTTCTTCATAGCTTTGATCAAGGGATATTTACCGGAACCACAGGAACCTCGGAAATCATCCATGTCCACGGACCATATCATTATTCCACCGAAGCCCTCTTCCTTCAACCACTCCATCTGCGAATACGTGGAATGTTCCATACATACGTCACTCGTGAGTAACGAAAGGGTAAACAATTTTGTTTCTTTATTCTTTGCCATTTGGGATTTTACCTTGTTCACCAAACTTCGCTCGTCGTCGAATCCAACCCATTGGTTGTCTCTGTAAGCAAAAGGCACTTGTTGCTCGCTGTCCCAGACCAGGGTTGTGTTGTCTTCGTTGAGGAATGTGCAGACCTATGGAATTAAAGAACGAAGGGTTAAATCTTCGTCTTATTGTTATATAGAGATTAAGTAAGAAAGTAAATAGGGATACCTCGTAGTAGGAGAGGAAACCGGACTCGTTGGTAAAGTTTCCGGCTATACCACCTCCGGAAGCTGGCGATCCTATGTCGAACCTGTCCTTGTCGACGAGAGTGAACGATCTTCCGTAAGTTGGCATACCGATCATCAACTTCTCCTTTGGAGCTCCCTGTTTCACCCACTCGCGAGCACTGTAGTCCTGAAGGTAAACAAATATCATTTAGAAAAAGAAGAGGCAATGGCACAAGGGTTAGGGTTCTCGGCTCTCAACTCGAGGGTCCCGGGTTCGAATCCCCGCCGCCACCAATGGAATTTTTCTATGTGCTTATTCTGTGCTCTCGGTGGTTCGGAACCCACTTAACCAAACACTGTAGGTCCACCGGAAGTAGTTGATGGTGGAAGTGAGGATTCACGGTGATTGTAAGAAAGGAGGAATGTAAAAACCCGCAAGGGTATACATTGGAAAGATTGGAGACTTACTACTACTACTACTACTACTCATTTAGACAAAGATGATAATACCGATTTCATCTCGAATCGATCGATTTATATCGATTCGATTACTATTTTGTAAATCGATCGAAAATGCTTACAACTGTGAGTTTTTTCTGATAACTCATCGCACTCTCCAATGGGTAAAGCGGACTGTTGTGTCCCACTAGTCTCTCCCATTGTCCATGGAAATCATAAGTCATCACGTTTATAAAATCGAGATACTTCGAGATTTCGGGAACGTCGTAACTGTTTAAAGAAATTATAATTTACGTTAGATCGATCGGTTAATAAAGTGAAAACATTTAATTTGTATGTTTCTAATCATTTACCCAGCAGCTATCGCCTCGAAACTCGCCGGCACCGCAGCTGACAGTATGAGTTTCGGTTGACCCGAACTTTTGGCCTCACCCTCGAACGCCAGTCTCAATTCCTTCAGTAGATTCACGTAAGCCGCACGGTCATCGGCTCCTCTGAAAAATCGCGTTTACGTGATTTATTCTCTCGTCCATTAAATAGCTATTAATTTATTCGTTCGTTAGGCTATTATGCTAATTGCTTTAGACATGAAAACGACATTTTTTTAATTGTTTCGTCATTAACCATACCTCGGATATTCCCAGTCGACGTCGAGGCCATTGAACTTGTATTCGCGCAGAAACTCGATTGCCTCGTACACGAATTGATTCATCCGGAAAGTATTGGCGGTAAGTTCTTTAAACGGAGTCGAACCGAATGCCCAGCCACCGATGGCTAGCAAGATCTATGTTTTTTTCAAATATAACAAATGTTCTCTCTGTGACAAACAAATCTTGGAAATATTTTCAATTCTTAAATTTCACACTGTGACAAAGACTTACTTTGATATCAGGATTTTTTTCACGCAGACCAATCAGTCTCTCGTACATCTCAGCATCTTTCTCACTACCCTCGCTCAACAGATGATCCTTGAGGGTCGCAAAGGCATACACGACGTGAGTGCAGAGAGTCGGGTCGATGTCCTCGGGCATGAAACGTCCAGCAGCAGGTCGCTTGTGAGACCAGTTGGTCAAATAACATATCGTCTGAGGTTCTCTTTCTATTTAACAAAAACAAAATTAATTTTTCAGTCTTTGAAGGATGTTTTCGTACGATTGCTTGCAAAATAATTGCATAATGTTGCATAATTCGCTAGTTGGATTTTTTAAAGGTGTAAACGAGGACGAACCTCGGCTAGGCGAGCTGACGAGTTGATTCGACTTGGTGACTTTTTTAGCCTTGCTGAGTAAGTCGGATAACGCTATTTTATAAGCTTCCGGTTTCTTAACTCCAATATCCGAGATCGAGGCTGCAACTACGCTCCAATTGACGTCTTTGGCGTTGCTACCTCGTGACGCTCCTCTCAGTTCTTCCCTCATAGCGCCGATCAAGGGATACCTGACGTTACCAGGACAGGAAGTACCGTTGAAATCGTCCATATCGACAGTCCATACCATAGCTCCACCGTAACCCCTGTTTTTCAGCCAATTCATTTTATTTCTAATAGATCTCTCGTCGTCGAAGCCAACCCACTGGTCGTCGTGCACGAGATACGGGACTTGCATCTCGTCGTCCCAGACATACGCTGCACCGTTCGTCAACATCTCGCATATCTGTTAAGAAAAAGTGACAATTTGTTTTTTTAACAAAAAAAGAACCTTCATTCATCTCACAGGCGTACGAACTTGGCGAGCTTGGAGGGTCATCGAGACCGCAAAACCACAGATCGATTTCGCCTTTTCTCTTTTCACTTCCACGCTAGAAGACTTTTCTATTTCCGTAATAATATTTCTTTTTTATGAATTTATTTCATATATCAAAATATTCAAGACGTTTGGATTTCACTTCGATCTTTAATTATGGTCGTAATTCAATCGATCCCTATTTCAATAATTTATTTCTCGTTTTACGATTGCAGGATCGTAAAATTGAAACGACGATAATTAAAATTTGAAAATTTTTTGGTTTGTGTGTGTGTGTGTGTGTGTGTTTTTTTTATTGGTTTGTTGAATTTAGGGAAAAAAAAGGTACGTGCCTCGTAATAAGCTAGGAAGCCAGACTCCTTGGTGTATTCACCGGCCTTTCCACCGCCGCTGGCTGCGGCGTGAACTCTATTATTGTCGGTATTGGAGAGTTTGAACGATCTTCCGTAAGTCGGCATTCCTATTATTAATTTTTCCTTCGGTGTTCCAAGCTTGACCCACAACGTTGCGGCATAATCGACGCTGAGCTGCTTCTGATATTCCGAATCCAACAAGGAAGAGTACAATGGCGCATTGTGACCGGTCTCACGTTCCCATTTACCGTGAAAATCATAGGCCATCAAATTTATGAAATCCAGGTAACTGCAAATCCGAATGGTCTCTCGTAATTTTCACAGGGACGTTGCAATGGCTACGATATTACTCATTGTTTTTTTTTTTCTTTTTTTTTTTAATCGATCGATCCATTTATTCATCGATTCGATTTATCGATTAATACGCCAATTAGTGCGTCGATTATTCCATCGATTAATTCGAATACAAATTGCTCGTTGAATTAATTATCAAGCGCCCGTTACTCGAGGACAAATTATCCCGAGAAATTCTTCCATGATATTTTTATCTTTCTTATTTTATAAATAATGTAATTATGTTTAATTTGCGTTCACCTTGCTACCGCCGGTACGTCGTATCCACTCTTTATATTGTCCGGACCAACCGGCACAGCGGCGGTGAGTAAAAGTCGTGGTTTCTTCTTCTCCTGCGCTTCGGCTTCGAAAGCCTCGCGAAGTTCTGTTAACGGGAAAGTTAATTGAAATATTAATTAATACGATAATTAAATGAAAAATATATTGCCGTAGCTTGTTTACTTTCTTTTTCACAAGGGGAAAACAAATAATCGTTACCTTTCAAGAGCAAAACGTAATTTTTCTTATCGTCACTGCCCTTAGGATATTCCCAATCGATATCAAGACCATCGAAATCGCGATCTCGGAGATAAGGTATCGCACTGTAAATGAAAGTCTGCCTCGCGTATCTCGATGACGACATATCTTTAAACTTCTGTGTTCCGAAGGACCATCCACCTGTTTCGTTAGATTTGTTTTTTTTTTTTTTATTAACAAATTTTCACACAAAGTAACGAATGCATAATTAATAAAACTTCCGAGAAGATTTTTAATTGGCTCAGCCAGATCTACAATTTTGTATAAATCTAAATTTCATTCAAATTCAAATGAAACGCGATTCAATTTTTTTTTATAAAAGCAAATTGCCGGAGATTTTTTAATATGATAAGAATTCAAATTCACTGACCGATAGCGAGAAGAATCTTGAGCGATGGATTGGCTTTCTTAAGATTCGTTATCCTTTCGTAAAGTCCGACCTTGCCATCCTTAGTCTCGTCATTGGACTCGAAACTCGTCAATTTATTTTTCTTCAACCATCCAAACGCGAATATAATATGAGTGCAAAGATCCGGTTGTATATCCTCGGGCGTGAATTTCCCGATTTTCGTACGATACTGCGACCAATTCGTGTAATAACAAACGATCTGTCGAGAATAAAAAAATTACATCAAAAAAAGTAAAATACAGAAAAAAAACAAGAAAAATACATAAGATGCGATCGAATTACGTGGTCGCGTCTCGTATTCATTAATTCGAACCGTTTGATACGGAATAGAAAGTGCGGCGAGCGTAACCAGAATACGAAATCAAATTATAATACCTACTTCATAAATAATCGAAACATATTATCCAAACGTTCAATAAAATATTAAACGCACAAATAAATTCACTCGGTAACGACTGATATTAACTGAAAACCGCCTTGGAAAAAAAAAAGAAAAAAAAACAAAACAAAAACAAAAAAGTAACTTTAAATAATAATAATAATAATAATAAAATTAACAAGGGTTAGCAATTTTACAAACCGAATGGCGAGAAAAAGAATGCGATTAATCAAAACGAGGTGAATAATTGTTTCTCGCGAATCTTAACTGGACACCTACGTATGACTTGAGGGCTATTAACACTCGGACTCTCGTGTAAACTATATAACGTTCGCGTAAATTAGAAAGATCGATTCGTCGAGCTCGCTCCACCGTTACAACGGAGTAACGATCTCGAGGAATTGCGTTCACCCGGTCTCTCCATGATCGTTGCTCGTGTAACGTATTTATCGTTATTATTATTATTATTATTATTATTATTTTGTTACTTGATGAACAATTCTCGACACTTGTACGTGTACATAACCGTGTATAGGCAAGAATATTAACGTCCACCCTCGCGGTATGGAATTACTTTCGTTTTCAAGAGAGGTATTTTATGACTCAGTATTGGCTCGCCGACCAACACGTTTCGATCTACATCGGGATAAGGTGAGTCACTTTTTTTTTTTCTCTTCGTTCTGTTTTTTTTTTTCATTTCGTTACAGATTTTCAACATTGATATATTATGTATCGCGATATGATTGTAGTCGTTTCGTTTTTTTTTTCGCCTTTTTCTAGGAATTTTATTCATCCTCGCGCGCATAGGATGGAATTACCTTGTAATCATCGGTCTTGCCGGTCGATACCTCATGCTTGATGGTATTCTTGTTCGTGACTCTGTTGCGTGTTACTTTGAATCTATTTACACTGGCTGATACTTCTTGATCACCGGTGAGAGATGCAACGGTTGTTGGCCTTCTGAATCTTTTTCTCGCACCTGTTTATTCATGAGATTAAATTCAAGGAAATATTCTTTATTAATGTCGAACTATTATAGGGATGATATTTTTTTTATAGAAAAAAAATTGTTTTCTATTAGCTTGTTTTTGAGTTTTCTGTTTGTTTTTTTTTTTAATTAATTGAAAAATTCAAAGATACGTACCTTCCGCATTGTGCAAAATTCCAACGAGTATGAGAGTGAAACAGATGAATGCAGTGGTCCTCGTCACTGTGCCGAGTGACACCTGAAAGAAAGTCAGAAAGTCAGAAACGCACAAGCGATTTTCATAATTCGCGGTATATATATATATATCTTTCACGGTATTGTACCTCGTGAAATAGCACAGCGAGACAAAAGTGCCTTTCCTACAACTTCTTTTTTTTTTATTTCATTCATTTTCTTTTTTTTTCCCTCAACTCCGCTCGAACCCGAGAGAGGTTGCCGGCCGGAAAGGCGCGCGGAATTTAATCGTGAAATATCTGCGACGTTAAAACGAGAGAAGGCGCATTGGGGAAAGTCTTGCGGTATCGGGCCGCATCGACTGCGAGACTTGCTTTTGCACCTAAAGATTTATCGTATCGAGCGGCGAATTCCTAGCTAAAAGATCACAGGGCAAACGGGCGATTCAAGAAAATAGGCGAATTAATCATATTTATCATTCGAATTGGAAATAACCGTGCGGAAGAAAATTGCAATTTCAGGAACGAGACACTCGATCAACGAGAATTTCTTTTTCTGCAAAATGAAAACGAAAGAAAAAAAAAAGATACAAATCAAATAAACAATTGCACATAAACATCGAGAACGAAAATGGAAATAAACAAAATAAAAACACGATAATTCATTCGTCGAACGTAGCTCAATTTATTCGACGAATGATTTATGAACGATACGACGATTGTTTCATCGAAATTAATTTCTTTTATCTCTTCTCTCAACTCGCTTAATATTTATTCAAATGAAAATTTCATTATTCCATTATTCTCGGTGCACAATGTACGTCGTATAGGGGAGGGGGGGGGGGAGGGTTAGAGGATTATATTGCCGGTCCCGTAATTTATTCATTAATGCTTCGCTGCAATTGAGAACGAGGGAATCGAGTTCAGAGATACGAATGGAGACGGTAAAAAATAATTATCCTCGCTTCACTTGTTCTCCGGTAATTTTATTACTGCTATATATACACACACACAGATAGACACCAATGGAGGTTTCCCTGTTTATATTGTACGATATACACATACGTATTACATTCGTACGTCGTATTAATGGTGAAACTCGGCGTGGGTACCAGTCGCCCAAGAGAACGAAGAATGCACCCCACTGACCTTGTAACTCCTCTCTAATCAGAGCAAACTGATTACAGAGTAGACAATCGTGCGTGCATTCTCATCATCTGCAAACATTGCAATATGTTTCTCTCCATTAGCTTTGTTTCGTGCAAAATCCTCGTTGCTTTAAGAAAATCAACGTAGAGAGAGAGAGAGAGAGAGAGAGAGACCTAATTAAGATAGTTCAAGGGGCTGATGAAAGTATGAGATACGAGACGTATGATAAAATAATAGATAAACAGGAAATAAATAAAATTTTATTAACTTTGAATTTTTATGATAATTTTTTGAAAATTCTTGGATATTTGATTATTATTCGTTAATTAATTTTCATTATCGTCGCTTGGATATACGATTTAATTTCAATTTAATTGGATTTACGAGAAGGTTATTGTTTTATTTCATTGTATTTATCCTCGTTCGACTTTATTTTATTTCACTACGTTCTACTTTCGAACAAGTCGTGATCGACCGATTATCGTAAGAATAAGAGCACGTGCAGGAATCGCATTCGTTATTCTTTTTAAACACAATTTCATCGTTACATCAGTAACGATCTAAAACCCCCATCGTCCCATTTGCGAGAAAACGTGCGATGTCGACGTGGACTTGGCGAGATTTACTCGCCTCTCGCGTAGAACTCGCGTTGCCGCACAAAGTAGAAAAAAAAAAAATAGCGTACATATCGCGAGTTGAGCTACAATCTCTCTCCCTCTCTCTCTCTCTCTCTTTCTCTCTCCCCTGTCTCTTTCTCTCTCTCTACCTGGGCACGCTTCGAAGACTTCGAGAGAAGACCTCTCACGATTTTGCATGTTAGACGCGGGAATGCTTGAAAAAGAAATGAAGAAAAAAATGATAAATGAAAAAATTTGCCCGTCTCTCTCGGTACATCTTGCAGTCTATTGCAGTTTACGCCTGTACCAATGCTTCTACGAAGCACTCCGCATCGTGAGTGCATCCGAGAACGTCATTAGAGAGTTTTATTTACGCGAAGGTGGCGAAGCGATTTCTCGTGTATTGGGAAACGTATATATAATACACACATCTATCAAACGTATACTCTCCGCATTATAACCGTCGCTATATCAAAAGTAATAAGCTACGAATTTATGTGAATTTATCATCTATGAATAATTATAAAACTCGTAATAATTCGTTCTATACGAAATTATTTCTCAATGATGAAAAAATAAATAAATTGTAATAACATCGAATTAATCGATCGATGATCTTGAAATTTTTGCAAATATGCGAATTTTATTTATTTATTTTATA
>JAPYZU010002554.1:0-12955 GCA_030523005.1 Tryphoninae sp. B BG-2022a | reverse complement strand
ACGAGTCCAATAGTCAAATTATTTAAAACGAAAACGAGTCTAAACATTAAGGGTAGTTTAGAATTAAGGGGTTGATAAGCAAGAACGCCTTGAAAATTCGATACGTTTCGTGCGACTCGCGGTGACGCGAGGCTTTAAAAATCTAAAACTGACCGAACGAAAATCGAAACGATCTGTTTTCGGTCGGAAATTTGAATATGAAGAGACAAAGGGGATGGCACGCACCGATTTTCTTATCGTTTTTCGACACTTGCCACGAGCTCCAATGGAGAAAAGACAACCCTTAGAACCCTTTACAAGGGCCAAACATTTCGAGAAAGAAAGAGAGAGCAGTCCCCTGTGGCGTGTAATCTGTCCTCAGCCACTCGTCGAGTGGATTTATATATAAATATGTGTTTATATATATATATATATATATATATATATACACACACACCCGTTCGAGAGGCCAATCTCTCGCAATCCTCCATTATTATGCACCCTTCGGTCTCACCATGCCGTCGGCCCTGTTCGTTTTCTCGCTGTTAAAATCACGACAATATTGTGGTCTCGTCCCTCGCTATTTTCATTCGGGCACCGGATTGAAAAAGTAAGCGGGATGCTCATCTACTTCACAAAGCCAAACAAAACTTTAACGTGCCAAACACTGATAAAAGTGTAAATTAAATTTGTATTTTAATAATTTTTTTTAATAACTAATTTCCCTTTTATAAATGATTTTTTGATTTTGATTTATTAAGCAGTCAAGAATTATTAATAATCACGTTAGTTTTTATTCGACATTTAATCGTTGAATAAATTTAGCTTAAAAATTAATTTTTTGTTTTTGATTGATTAAGCGTATTTTTTAAATTAATTGAGAATTAGTAAATTTTATTAATGAATTTGAGGAATATAATTGAATAATGGATTTAATATGGACGAACATTCATCAATCGAACGTAGAAATAAAAAAACGTCAAGCACTGCCTAAACTCGAAATTCTTATCAACTATCAATGATAAAAAAATACGAGTACTCACCGGAGTATTTAAGATTGCAGTGCTCCCTGCTGAGAGAGTAAGTATTTTCGGAACTCATGAGTCTTGTTGGCGAGTGCGTTCGGGCAAAGTTCTGTAAATTAAAAACAAAAACAACAAGCAAATCATCTCGATATCATCAAAAATTTATTAACGAAGAAAAATTAATTATTGTATCAATAAATCTCGAATTAAACAATCTGCCAAGGAAAATTCCATCTGTGAATTAATGTAAAAAAAATATATTTTTGCAAACACAATAAAACAAATGGCTGACAAAATATAAATAAACGTGTGTATATCTCTAAAACATTTAGATGAAAGTGACGTGCATTTTGAAGAGACTGGGCAGGATTTTTTTTGTTTTTTTTTGTTTTTGGTATTTCTTACATATAAGTATTCCTTGATCGCGGTGATTTTAGTGCCGATCATTTGCACATTGTCCATGTCTCTGCAGTGAGCCTTCGGAGCCTACAACAATCAACAACAAAATATTCCCCTTCAGTCACTCGGGCGGAGGAGATCGAAAGCATTATTTTTTTTTTAGAGGCAGCATAAAGCGTCTTTGTCTTGCTTTTAAAAACACGGCTAACGCAGAGGCACGGCCAAAGAAACATGGACAGCGTAGATCACATTTTTTTGTTATTTTATCGACGAGAAAAAGCGAAGCCCGAATTTCCGTGCTAATTCTCATCCCAATTAATCGCGCACGCAATGACCAATGACAATGAACGTTTCCGTGTGACTGATATTTTTTTTTTTTTTTTTTTTTTTTTTTTTTTTTTTATGAACAATGCATTTTTTATATCGTTTTTAACGAGAACGAAAAATGTAAAAGTAAATATGCTGCGAAGACAATGAAGTTCACAATGAATAATGATTTTATTATTGTTATTATTATTATTTTGATTACGTGGTTATAATTAAAAATCATAAAATCTTCACTTCTCTCAATAATTGCATGGGCGATTATCGTTCTGTATAAAATTACTATCAATTTAATTCGTTTGGTCGATAAATTTGTCCACTTTCATCAAGAATAATGCGAATCGTCTCGATGCAATTTTCACCAGAATGATTGTTATTTTTTTTTTTTCAACATCTTTTTGAACAAATAAACGAAACACTTGCCCATACAATTATGATTATTGTTTAATTATTTTTGGTTAATCAATAAAATGGGAAAATTGTTGAAATCGAGCTTACCTGACACTTGTTCGTCGCGCGATTTTTTGTTTCTCGTGAGACCGCGAGGTAGAACGAGAGCGAGCGAGTGTGAGTCAAAGAGAGAGAGAGAGAGAGAGTGAGAGAAAGAGAGAGAGAACGACAAACGAGTTATAATTTGTCGGGGGGTTTTCGAATGTGGCGAAACGGTACGGGCTTCGGGGGTGGTTTTCACGGGACTGCTGCGAGCGACTCTCAGATCACCTCGACGAGTCTCACGAGTCTCCGAAAGAGCTCACGAATTCTCTCTCGCTGGTCCGGGCAAGCTTCGCCTCTGACCCAGTTTCGACGCTCTATCAACGCTCTTGGCTTCGGCCGATGGAGGTGCAAGGGATGGTTTTTGCCACCCCGTGGGCGTGTCACTCGTCACTGGAGGGTGAAATTGTACCACGTGGTCGGGAGACGTGGGCGTCTCGCGTCTCGACCAATCCCAGCAACGATCCCTCACTTCGCTTACCAGGACGTAAAATCATCCCCCTCCCCCGACGTCGACCCCGCGAACTTCGAAGGCTCCTATTTCCTCCCCCGTCGGGTATTCGCGGTTAACCCGGCAAATTTGGCTAACCGAGAATTCTCGAACACAGCCGGAGAGAGATTATGACGTTTCAACGACGTCTTTTTGGCATCTCGTAAATATTTTTCCTTATCAATTTAATGTCATTGAGCTTATCGTAATGTAGGAATATATAATTGTGCTCTTGGGAGCGTTGAATTACATTTTTCATGGGGAAATAATTTAATATCGATAGGGGATGATTTCTTGTTTTTGATAAGGATGGAAATAAAATCGTAGTTTACGTATTTCTCAATTTAGGAGATTCGATCGTTATCATTTTTTTTAAAACGACCCTTAACGTCCGAATACTTTCCTACTTAAACGTTATTTTAAACGTTATTTATTTTGAAATTATGCTGAGTTTATCTCATTGTCAAAAAAATGAGGAACGACGCACTTCCTTGTAACTTTGATTGGTTTCATTTGTTTTTAATTCCGGAGCAAAAGGTCAGGGGTAGGCAAATAACATATTAAAAAATAGAAAGACGAAAGGGTTAAGGAGAGAGAGAAAAAGGGAAAAAATGAGCGTTAAATGAGGGATGAAAATAACGGCTCCTTGAATGTTCGTCGGAACGTGTAACGAACGTGGGCGATATCGCTGAGGGGCTGCACGGATGTTGGGAATATTCAATTGTGAATTTCTCTCTCTTTCCCTCTCCTCCCCCCCCCCCTCTCTGTCTCTCTCTCTCTCTCTCTTTTTCTCTCTGTTACCCACCAGAGCCGGAAAATGTCGTGACGCATGCGCCCTCTGTCGGAATCTCCCCAAAGCCGATTTGCGGAAGGGATGAGGGATTTTGTGGCGTAGGTGGTAGCACTGATGTGGTGGTCGATGGTTCAGAGGGAGGACAACCGGCGGAAGAATTTTTGCTGGTGAGGATAGACGCTCGAGGAGTGTTAGGACAAAATGGCCGACAGCCAATGGGATCGCTTGACAAAATGGCCGACCGGCGGGAGAATTTAATCAATAATTTCTCCTACGTCGGAGCGGTGTGAGGATGAGGTTTTTGGTCTCTCTCTCCCTCCCTCTCCCTCGCACTCTCTCTCTCTCTCTCTCTCTCTCTCTCTCTCTCTCTCTGTCTCTCTTTCTTTCCTCTCTCCCTCAGCGAGGGAAAATCCTCCAGGAACGTAACTAGTTGCTTGTCGACGGATGTACAGACACTTTTTTAAGACTGCTCTAGTATCGATGAATTTATGTAACATGCCATCGTAAATACGTCGTTAAAGTCTGTCGTAGACGGAAATAAACTCCCAGCCTTTCCCAGACATTTTCTTCCAGCGATTATTTTTTAAGGATCGGAGATTATTTTTAACGTTTTCCAGTAATCATCCATCAAATGGAGTGGATTATAGTCGTGATACGATCCAGGGGTGGACAGGATTAAAAGTAAGAAAAGTAAAAAAACAATAAATATGATTTTTTGACATAATAATGAAAAGTTGTTGGGAAAAATCGTTTTTTTTGTTTTGGAAAATAATAATTCGGCTCGTTTTTTGGTGATTATATTTATTATTTTGAGAACAGCGTGAATGACTTTTTTCATTTCCTTATTTTACTTATTTCTTTATTTATTAAAAGATCGTTTTGTACAATAAATCTCAAAAGTTCAATTTTATTTTCAAACTCGATGATAATACGAAATTGTATTTATTCTATTTTTCTCAACAGGTTAGCTTGAGTTTATTTAATTTTTCATAATAAAGAATTAATTTCATCTTGGATTATTTTCTGTCGAATGAAATAAATAAAATTAACAAACAAATTATTACAATACCAAATATTCCAAGGATGTATAACAGTAGTCTAAAAAATTATATTTCCAAGATACGTCTGACGCCATTCCAAAAAGAAAGCCTCAGTGTCTTTATTCCAGGACAAAAATACCTCCCGTCGTAAAGGGCAACGTATTCTATCCCTAGAAACTAAGAAAAAAAAACTTTCCGATGGTTTTCCTGACTCTGGAAGACGTCGAATGGTTATAAAACGTTGGGAGCTTCGAACATCGATCCTCCGACGAATTTCTCGACAAAGTATCCGTGCAAAAACAACCACGGATTTTACTCCCTCTTGGAGAGGGCGTGGGCATGCTATCGAAGACGAAACACCACGACGAGACGAAAAAAGATTCTCCGTTCTTCCCTTTTCCCAGGAAACTTTGTATCTGTCACACTTCATCCCCCTACCCTCGTTCGCGCTGTTTATGAAATAAACTCCGAGGCAAATGCGGAAGGAGCGCCTTTCGGAAAAATAATCGTGCCTTACTCTTCGTCTCGAAGGGAAAAGACACGCCGTAGGGGATGAAAACTATTCTCGATATTTTACACCCCCATCCCTCGTCACTCATCTCAGCCCTTTGCTTCGCCATCCTCGAACAAACTTTTTCATCCGCCATCTTTGCTCGCATACAAAAGTTTTTCTTACCTCCGTCCTACCACTCCTTTTCTCATCCCCTCTATTCTGCCTCACCCTATTCCCTCCTACTCTCCATCTTGACCCCAGAGAAATGCCTGGGAATTATTGATAATGTCGAGGAAGGCGCGCTCTCTCCTAACTTTCATAACGTTATTAATTCTCTTCTGGGATTTTTCCACGTGGAATATAATATCATCCAGGACCACACCTTTTTATAATTTTCCAACGTCGTCATTTTGGTTCCTTTTTTTTGTAATTTGTACAAGCGGGCATCGGTTACTATCTCTTTGGAATGCGTCCAAGTATCGAACCAGTGTCCTAAATTGCCAGAGATATACCTACATTGATATGGATGCAACCTCTGTGGAATAGCTTGGCTATCAGTGAGAGAGAAATCAATAACGAGGGATAATTGTAATGGTTAAAAATAAGGATTTATGTCCTTTTTTTATAACAACCGCTGGATCTCTGGTTCTCGTAAAAAAATAACTTCTCCAATTTGCTGCAAATTGCTTCGTATAGGTTGAAACGTTGATACATTGCAACATCCAGGTCATCTGTACAAAATTATAGACACTTAAAATGCCAGGTCGAACGTCCATTTTTTACACGTTTAGAGATATTCGGTTGATTATGAAAATCCTTTTGTTAAAAATCGTATAACTTTTATTATTGGGACGCCAGCCAAGTATCTGAAATTGTTGGTAAGATTGTCAAGCGTTTATGCAGGTATATATACAGTCGCTGATAGCTCTCCGGATTCCGGACGATAGTTCTCTACACTTCTGATGGCTCTGATTGATCAAATTCAACGAGATAAACTACCACTCATTCAATCAAGCACTCGAGAAGATTCGCTCCTAACCGGCGCGTTGCTCGAACCGGATTTGCAATTCATTACCCCCTTGACCCGATTGCTCAACATCCATCAACAAATGATTATTCGTCGATCGAAACTGACCGTGATTTACGGAATTCCGAAATTAGTTTTCAGTTTATCTGGAAATCATGTTTTGTCAATAAATCGCAGGCCGTCAATCATGTTGAAGGATCTCGGTGAGAAGCTAGATCTTTAGGGTGGGTTGGCATTGTCGTCACGAAAGCATTGACTATTCGTCGGTCGTATACGAGCTAGAGGATGGTATTGATTTCTCATCGCTCTCAGATGACGGGGTCCTGCGAAAGAGCAGGGCAATGTGGAAGGGATCGTTCAAAGGGGGTCGTAACCGCTGGTTGGGCAGTTCCAACGAATTCGTTACAGCCACTGACTGAGCCTCGTAGGTTGTCCGGGACAAGTCCGCATGCGTGGGAAGAGCTGCCGCGACCAGAGGTGGCCGTTTTGAAAGACCAGCCACCGAAGAGTGAAGCGATCCTGTTGGATGCTGTTGGAAATTACGCGGATCAGTCGACCCACGGCCCTCGCGGCCTGCGGGTCAATTGCTCTCTGAATAAAGATTGAAAAGCCGGACATGCATAAAGTAACGCGTTAAAACTCCCCTGGAAGACTGTTTTCTTGTCAATCATCGAAGTGTCCACACCGAGGATCCCGCCCCCATGGAATCTGAGGGCTTGATCTACGATAAATCTTACGGTTATCCATCCGACCAACACGGGACTTCAAAGTGGTCATCTTGGGAGAAGAATGCCGGTGTACCGAAGTCCAACGACATCTCGGCGAGTCAGATCAAATAACATTTGTCAAAATGCGATTAGAAGGCTTCTTCCGAGGAATGGTCCGATTCGTAATCTAGGACCGGCCTGCGGAGCGGTTGGTGGTCTGAATTCATCAAGGCCACACCGGGGATGCTTTATCTATATGGAAGCATAATGGAGACGAAGATGGAGAGGGCAGGAGTGAGGGAGGAGGAAAGCAGAGGGACCGGAAATTTTCAAGAGTGTGTAACCATCGGTCAAAACGATGAATCTTAACATATCGTCTAAAAATGTAAGATACGATAATCCTGTTTGATGATTTTTTTTGCTCCAGCCTATTGTTCCGGGCGTTAATTAATATGAATTAAATCGTCTGTTCATCGATGCTTTGTTTATTAAATACTTTCGCTCTCGCTGCTATACAATATTATCGATAAATGATGTTACGAATTTTTTCAACGATATTTCAATTATTCTCTTGAAAAGGGAATTCTTCAACGACGATATTTTTGCACTTAATCACGTGTAATCGTAGGCTTAAGGAAATTTTGACATTACGAAATAACAATTCACACGGCGAAATTCAGCGACACAAATTTTTAAGAAAACATAATGATATTGAAAGAATGGAGTGCGCCGCGTGAATACCGCTATGTGCGATCAGTGTATTATGCAATAATTAATGTTTATACGTAAAGAAGAAAGGTTTCTTTTCGGATACGATTTTTAAACAAAATGAATATAAGCCACGCGATTTTAATCTTTTTTGCATTACATGTGTACGCGTATTAGTATTCATAATTATTAATAAATTATTATCAAGCTTTTTACACGAGACGCGTAAAATGGCTAACGAACAAAATCGACGTCTTCCAAATTAGCAATTAAGAGTTTATCTGATAAGATCGTTTGTAATGGAATGAATTTCTCATTATATGTATGAATATGTTTTAATTAAGGGCTTCATTGAGTTAATTATAATGTACGCAAATATATATATACATATGGAACGAAATGTGAACGAGGGCTGGCTGATAGTTGTGCAATAAGCAATTTATAATTCGGCTCATGACATATAACGTTTACAACAGTTGTGACGCGACAATAAAAAAGTAGTTTTTAGGGCTCAAAACGCGCAGTGTCATTCACCGACTCTGATAATTTATTCATACTAGCTTGTAGAGATACAACAATGATGTAATGTAGATAATCGTAAGAAAAATAATTGATCCAATATTATTGTAAATAAATATATCAAGTCTCTTTGTTGTATAAAACTCCAATGGTCGCAATACTCTGAATATATATGGTATTGAAATATAAATAGCAGAATTTGATCCGGATTATTTGTTTAATTGCAGTGATTGCATAGATGGGAGTGACGATATGAAACAATTCTATGTTCCAGAGAGCACATTGTCGATAATGATAAAAATAATCTGCGACATTACCGACTGCCAATAAATCCATATCGACCGTACGTCAATTATCGTATATTAGTTAAAGATCGATTGTCGATAAATTACCAACAGTCGATCGTTCTTGGATTATCAATAGTTGATAATGGAGGACATCAGCTTATTAATAATATTCTTTAAGTGCATATACTATTTACCTGCTAATGATCACAAAATTTGGACTCGCATTGATGATGTGAGGCTAGCAACTTTGTCAAACTCACCTACACCAAAATAATAAATATAAAATAGTTTTACAAATTAACCGTTGTAACATTAAAATTAAAATATTTTATTCATCCGCGCGCAAATAATTGCAACGATTTTTAATTATATTTAAAATGATAAGATGTAAATAAGATTGAACTTACGTTTAGATTTAGCGTCAACCCATTGGGATTTTGTTTAAAAAAATAGTTAATAATAAAACAAATATTTCTAAATGTCACGTGCAAGCTTATTTTTCTATAATAGGCTATCTCCATGCTAATTTATATTGCACTGCTGATAGTGACCTCCGGTCATACCCGGCAAACGCCGTATTTCCCAAGTGTAAAAAAACAATCAAAAACACGTAACTTTGTTTCTCGTTCATTACGGATCCTTTTCTCCGGCAAATAGAATTGCACTCTACGTGCTATGGAGTTGGCTTTCTTCCCCTATAAAAGGGAAACTTTACCAGCTAGGATATCACAGTAGCCTTCTGACCAGAGTGAGAATCACATCGAGCAGCACCTCTCAGGTATTTACGGACCATCAAACATCTCCGTTGTTTATTTACAACAATAAATAATAATAACAACAAATTATTATTCCATGTTATCTCCAAAAACATATCACAAATTGCACTTTGTTAAAATATACAACAATAACAAAATAACAATAACAACAAAAAATTATTATTAATAATTTTGTCAACTATTTTCCAAAAATCGTCGAATCTTAATTTGATTCCCTCTACGATTGGAATAACATTCTACTCGTCGAAAACATTCAAACCACAGAACTCAGAAATAATGTCCTTTATTATCGGTTTCCCAAATACCAATAACATTCGTTCAATTGCGTTTGACACAATAATTTCTCATGGAATTTCAAAACGGTATAAAAGCTGAGAGCTCGCATTGAGAATTCACACAGTTCTTTCGCCATTCAAACAGGCAACATCCCAGTCTTTCCACCGTTGAAGAAAAAAATCTTCGAACAAGAAGCAAAATGGTTTTCGCACGAGTAATTTTCTTCGTCGTTGTCGTCCTCGCCGTGGTTTCCGTCATGGTTGAAGCCGGATACAGAAAGCCACCCTTCAACGGCAGCATCTTTGGAAAACGGGCTAGCACTGTTACCGGTAAGTGAGAAATCTACCTTATCGACCGAGTCTTAAATCGCCACTTTTTAAATCTCCCGCTCGAATTCCACTCTCAGACTACGAGGTCATCAGTCGGGCACTTACCACCATGTGCGAGGTTGCCAGTGAGACATGCAGCGCATGGCTCGTTCACCAGGAAAACAACTGAGAATAATTTATCAACCGATCTAAACTTTATCACCTAATCATGACCAGCTTATCCAGCGAGACTACTGTTACTCTACCGACACAAGGAACGAACGAACAGCCCCAGATTTTTCATCGTGTGATGATAATCCAAAAAGCTTCAACACCCTTCTCATCGGTAAACGTCAAAACCATCCAAAATAAATAATCACAATCAATGTACAATTAAAAAAAAAAAAAAAATAGAAAAATCAACTCCCCCGATCGACTTTAAACCGTTTTCCTCCTGGATATTGTCTGTAAAGAAATTCAATGAGAAATAAATTACTGTAATCGATGCAAATATTTGAATTTATCAAATTTTATTACTCACGAATTAATTCCTTTCCTTTAAAAATATTTTTTAAAATAATATTTCATTTTAAGTTTTTCATCGTCGAATATATGACAGTTAGTAAAATGTCCTTTATCCTACAACAGTTTCATAAAATCCAAAGTAAACGCACGAGGAAAAAGTAATTTTGATAAAAAGAAAAAACTAGAAAAACAAAAAAAACAATTGATTGATTCGATTGGATAAAATCACGCGTGCCTCGTTGTTCCAGATAGCGATCGTTCGATATGGGGGACACGTACTTGTCAGCAACATGAGGGCTGTGACCTGTATCATGTGATACCTAGTATTTATCGAGAGGAAGAAAGAGACAGAAACGGAGAGCTTTTAGCTCGCCCACATTGACATTTTCCTTTTCACTCTTCCTCCAAATAGACTCGATTACATTCTTCTTTTTTGCTTAATTAAACATTCATTGATCGCCGAAGAATGATCGGAATAATTAATTGCTACAAAATTTGGTATAAAAGTAGGAAAATAAATAAAATTTGTATCAGTTCTTCTCAGCTCGCAGTCAGGTGATATCTTCCCTTAATTTACAATATATAATTTATCAAGTAAGTTCTTTTAGGTATATACTTATATTTATCGAGATTTCATAAGCGGTTTTTCTTTATTGTGCGAAAAATATAAATTTATCGAGGAAATAGCAAGATTTAAAAATAATGCAAATATTTAACGTAAAAACAACTATTGAAACAATTTTTTTTATTCGTTTACTATTGAACGAGCGTGAACGCGAAGAGTGATCGAGCTTTTATCGCACAAATATACGGACGTGATCTCTGGAAAATACGAGCGTTCTTCGGTCCACTCGATATCGAGACGAAGCTGTGTACTCCCATCATTGCAAATATACTTTCGACCAGTCCACAAATTTTTCTCAAGCACTTCGATTTCCCAGATAAAGCGTCTCTGACATGAACTACACGATTCAGTCGAACGGAAACAATTGCCACGAGCGTATCGCACGAAAAACGCATTTGGTTAAAATTAACAAAGAAAAAAGAGAATTTAATTTTTTACATCGCTGATTTTCGTATTAATCATTGAATCGAGGAATTATTTTGATAAAAAATGAACATACGATTTGTCGAATAAATTACTTTGGGATAATTTTTGATTAAGAATGAATTTTTAACGAAAGACATTTGTCCATTTTTTTATGTCAGTTATGACGAATAAATGTGATTTCTCGTTTGAATTGTGTTCGACAGGCTAATTACTCGGGAACAATGACGGGTTCGATGTATTCACGTCGTTATATCACGTTCGGTGGTGAGTTTGAAAAATATTCATTTTTAAATATTTTTTTCTTCATTTATTTTGATTAATCGATTAATCTTGATTTTTAATTTATATTGAAAACGTTGGGAAAATTTTGATATTACGTACGATTTGACAGTGGCTTTTCTCGCTGTCGCGTTAATCGCGACGAGCTTTCCACTTGTCGAGGGGGATGAGGTGCCAGCTTTTTTCCTAAAAATCGCTAAAAACATTCCGAGAGTCGGAAGAAGCAGCAGATTCGAGGATTACTTCCTGAAAGCTGCGAAAAATATACCAAGAATCGGCAGACGAGACGGTTACGAAGCGGTAAAGACAAGCAACAACATTTTGAATTTTTTTGATCGTTGATTTTTTATCTTATCAATATTGTTTTTTTTTTAATTTGAGAAATTAATTTTTTCCATTTTATAATCCGTGATTTATTATTGATTTTGATTGTTGAATTAGTTTTCGATTTTGAACAAATTTTCTCCATTTTTTATTTTTCTATCAACTCGCTTATCGTCCAGCCAAGTGAAACGATGGCGTTGCAGGCCGACAACGAGCCTTCCATCGGCCCTATAAAGAGAATGATGACAATTCCAACCATCGGTGGTGACGACCAAACTTGGTCGCATTTTCCTCTAGCGATTGAAGGACCGCCAGAACTTTGGCGTACCCTTGCGGGTTACACCAATCACAGATCCCCCTACGGATCTGACGAGTAAGTTTTGATAAAAATCTTCACGACTCCGGAAACGGAAGTTAATTTAAAAAAATCAAATTTATAAAAATTAAATTTTTGGATTAAAAAAATCAAATTCTTATAATTTTATTTTCAGTATCGACAACGAGATTTGGCAGAGAGACAAGCGTACCGGAGACTCAGCAGGGGCGATGCTGTAAATTTTCGATGGCCATACTGGAGCGAATCTCGTCGGACGTGAAGAATTTTCAATTTTGTTTTTTTTTTTGCGACAAGAAATTTATCGATGCGTTGGGTGATGGGAAAATGTAGAAGTCAATATAGAAGCTGATAGACCGAATAGCAATTTTGATCTTCGTCCTTTACTCCCAGTACGTAACGTTAATTTTTTTTGTTTTTAGTTTTTTATAATTTTAATATTTCCCTCTCTTTTCCAAAACCCGTCGTTAAAAATTTGATTTCCTGATGGCGAGGAGAAACGTGAGCAATCATCGCTAGTATTTCCACGAGATGGGAAAAATTATTGCCTCGGTAACATCACCCCGAGGTGTTTGAGAACGTCGGTTCACACTTTATCATCATAGAAGAGAATTTCGCGGAACACTGGAAATAATATTCGCATTTTTTTTTTTTTGGTCTCAGGTGTGAAAACTGATGGTTTGAGTGCGGCACATTTGCACAAAATACTCGTCAAAGAAAACGAGCTACGCTTCTATATAAACAACAACAAAAAACACATACACACACACGTTCTATGGGGCTTTCCAGGTAAAATTCA
>JAPYZU010002553.1:0-23472 GCA_030523005.1 Tryphoninae sp. B BG-2022a | reverse complement strand
ATCTCACAGAGGTATAGCAATCGCCACGGACGAAGAGTCAGTGAGAGAGCGTGCCTAGAATTCTGTATCCGTGTGTTTGTGGTCCAACGGCATAGTTGACCACGTAGGTGCGCGAGCGATGGTAAGAGAGTCTAATTTGTGCTGGGAGGGGGAGGGGGGGGCACGTGAATACCCGCACGCATGCGCACACACACAAACGCGTCATTTCCCTTTATATATCTATAAATAATAACAAACCACAAAAGCAAGGACACCCCGCATCACCATCTCATCTTTCGAGTATCTATCGCGTATTTACCTATTATCTCACAGAGGTATAGCAATCGCCACGGACGAAGAGTCAGTGAGAGAGCGTGCCTAGAATTCTGTATCCGTGTGTTTGTGGTCCAACGGCATAGTTGAACCCATCGGTGTTGTAGTACAATGAAATAAATGTACAAAAGTGGCGGAGTAGTCGGGCAAAGAGCGCGAAAAGTTGCGAAGAAGGATCGAGGCAAAGCGAGGAGACCCCCTCGGGCTGCGCCGGCACGATCGGCAGACCTCTGGGATCGAGGAATCAGAAAATCTCGAGGTGTATACGTACGGGACCGGAGAGTCTATAGTTAAAATGAGAAATAAGAGGCGAAAGGGAAAATAAGAAAAATAAGAAAGGTTTTAGAGACGGGGCGAGGGCACCGCCGCGGACTGGAGTACACCGGCATCACCGTGCGCGGTAAAACGTAGTGCTCTCTCGGCCCGGTAGGAGCGGCAGCACAGCGATTAGATATTCTTAATCGAGCCGACTTAACCGACGATAACGATTCCCGATAAACTACCGGCGAACGCACTATAATTTCTGCATTCTGCAATCAAGAGTCTGCTTCTCTCTCTTATTCTCTCCCTCTCCCTCTATCGCTCTCTCACTCCCTCCTGTAGACAACACGATAGGGATCATCGGGTTTCGCGACTGCACCGAGATTGCAGCAGGCTCTCTCGCGAATCGCGAAACGATCTTAATGCTCGATCCGCGTACGATCAATTAGTATGTATGTACGATACCTAGCGCTGTGCTTGCGTTCATATTGTACATACATGCATGTATACTATATTTATTGTAGAAAGCCCGATTTCCTTGAATCGTTATCACTCGTTGACTCTCCGCCTATTTTTTCTCTCACTGTTGTCCGAGCGACTCTTTTGTTTCCTATCGCCGGAAGGCAAAAATTTCATATCGCTGCGATCGAATCTAATGTAGGTCTTCGACAAGCGGGACGTTTATTCTTGCATTCGTTTTCTTTGCTTATTAATTATATCAAGACTTTGAGAAAATGATTGGTCGGAACAACGATTGATGATTCATCGACATTTTTCATTCTCCTCGGGCATCAAGCCTCTTCGTATCTCCCTTTTTTCATTCCTCTTTCTCCCTCTTTCTCTCTTTCTTTTCGTCTCTCTCTCTCTCTCTCTCTCTCTCTCTCTCTCGGCGAGTTGATTTATTGAATGGCCCAAGGCGCCTCCGCGGTCGCCGCGCTCTCCTTCTGCTGCCTTGTTATCGGGAACGGGCGAGCGCACGGTCGCGTCTTCGCAACTTTATTAACCCGGTCTCTCGTGCGAAACGGAGAAACTGCCGAGAAAGACACAAAGATCGTAGAATTTGATGAAGCACTTCCTACAACGTAAGTATTCTGTTCATTTAAAAAAAAGAATCGGCATTTTTCCAACAGATTTAATTTCTTGCTTCGCTATTTTTTGAGACTGTACGACACGAAGCCGGTCCCTTCGCAACGAATACGAATAATCGTAGGAACGACTTGCCAAAGTTTCATTTAGGTACCGCATGTATTGGAATATATTTTCTAAGCGTGCAGGAGATGCGAGGATATAAAGATTTGTGTGTGAGGGAGAGAGGAATATATAGGACACGGAGGTAACATTAGCGTGCTAAGCAGATGCAGATGAAACAAATGGATTCGCTCGGTGACCGCCGTAAATTCACTCTATCGTTGACACGATCCCGAACACCCTCGCACGAACCCGTTGCGACCCTCTGCTTCCACTTCTTTCCTTCTCTTTCTCTCTCGCTCTCCTCTACACTTTATTTTACCTCATCTCCTCCGCCACTTTAACACGTATATATAAAAGGATAGGTAGTAAAACGTACGGGCAACTCGGGCAACTCACCTCCGGAGTGCAGAAGAACGCTTTTTCTATTTTATTTTTGTCCTCCGGAGCGACGTTGTGAACTTTTGTTTCTTTGCGATATACCGAGTTGAGTTCTCGCAGGGTGAGGACGCTCGAGGCGGAGACCGCTTCTTCCGGTGAGGCCATCACACTGTCCGAGCAAAATCCGCAAGCATTCTTCCAACTTTTATCTCCCTCTCTCTCCCTCTCTCTCTCTCTCTCTCTCTCTCTCTCTCTCTCTCTCTCATTTACTTACCTTTGGGTTCTTCGAGGGAGCGTGTCTGCATGCTTTCCTCTCTCGTTCATCCGTGATTTCACCGAGGATCGAGAGAGAGAGAGAGAGAGGGAGGGAGAGAGAGGGAGAGATAGAGAGAGAGAGAGAGAGAAAGAGAGAAGGAAAGAGAAAAAGAGTACTTCTGTACAATAACGGGGTCCGATGAACGCGCCCGACCGCCCTCCGGTACACTATATATAGGTACACATAGCCGTGACATGCCAACACGCCACCTACTAACGTCGAGGAAGCTGGATGCTCCTCCGCCTGCACTTCACGTGCATCGGTGCACACCTTACTCTCTCGCGGTTATAATTAAACTCGGTATACGGATGACACGGTAAATAGTTGCGAGGGAGGGAAAGGGCGTTAACAAACGCGCCTATGCACCTATGTGTCTATAACCCGATGAGACCCAACGTAGTTTTTTTTTTCAATCTTTCGTACAACCGTATCAAATTTTTCATATTACAATATTTTTATTGTCTCCTCGATAACTCTTGAGTCGATACATCAATTTCCTCGGTGGCATAAATTCAAAAGATTTTGACAATTATTTATGAAAAGGCCGAGAGAGACAGTTTGAGATCATATTCCGCATCGGCGTGTTAAATATAATAACATACGCTTCCAAGAGTGATTTGTGCACTCGATCCGGTTTTCGCGCAGAGACGTTTCGCGCGGGGTAAAAATATCCTTCGTTAAATATACCGTGTGTGCTGCACGAAAGATTGCACGGATCCACGCGTTTCTCTCTCTCTCTCTCTCTCTCTCTCTCTCTCTCTCTCTCTCTCTCTCTCTATCTATCTGCCCTCTTCCGCACTTTCGTCCCTTGTACTCGTGCCGTGTCGTACGTGTATATTATTATTCTACCAATAGCACATACGATACATAAACGTTTATACGAATATGTATATGTATATACGTGTATGTGACTTTTCTCGTACGAGCTGTACGTTGCGTGGTAGCAATTAATAGCGCGTCTGTAATGCCCGGTTGGCATGCGAGCGGGAGGACTTTTACGCTTTATACGTGCAGAACGTACATAGACATACACTATATATGGGAAATCCTTTATTCAGTGTGGCACGCGAAGATATTGGATCGTTCCTGGAGGATCGTCCCACTCATCCGTCACGATTTTCTCTCCCGTTACAGTCCCATCTCCTATAAGTCAAAGGTTCGTTTAACGCGTTAAAGATCTTCGGTTAGTGATAAGTTGGCTTATCGAAGCTGAAAAAGGCGCTTCGACGAAGGTTCGTTCAAAAATTGTCTTCGACAAGACTATTTGCAAACCTGAATCGTGCTATTAATTGTTCGCTGTCTTCGTTATTATAAGATAGACAAATAAACGTACAAGTCTGGATCGAACGACACCCGAGAAACGTAAGAAGAAGGGGAGGAGAAAGAAGAAGAGGATGAAGAAGAAGAAGAAGAAGAAGAAGAAGATGTTGCGCTCCTGCCGCGCCTTCCGCCTGATACGAAGAGTTGCGCAGGTCCAGGTCTCCGCTCGAGGAGGTATGTACTATATATAAAATACATATATGTCTACATATATATATGTGGCATAAGCCTCCGTATCCCTTTCCTTCTCCCATCCTCGCCCTGTTCTCACCCGCCTCTCTCCCCTCCCGCGTGCCAGAAAGATACCATCTGTGATATCATACGCATTGTGCACGGTGAATGTGTAATCCGAAGCTGCGCCGTTCTCGCAGAAGCGTTTCTTTCGCTGGTCGTTCTCCTCGCTAATGCTCCGGCTATATGGGCGCATTGCTGTACCTACATATCTGGCGAGCGAGGTCCACTCCCGTTGCTGCTGCTGCTGTTTCTCTCACTCCGGTGGTGAACCGGTGGGCGGTATCGCGCTCCAGGGCCAAGGAAGCCGTTCATGCGGTTCTATCTCCTGGCGAGCCTGAGCGATGCGTAGTCGGTTCGTTCGCGCGATGGATTTTCTCTCGGGTTCGTTTTGCCCGTATCCCTCTCGTCTCTGACACGAGACATTTTTCTTCCCTCCGGGGATCACCTGCTGGTACTGGGGCCGATACGAGCGCGGTATCTACTTACCGTTATACGGAATAAACCCTTAATAATAATGTCCTGGAAAAAGACGCGAAACTCGTTGCTTAATCGGCGTTTTAGCTCGCGCCTATTATCTCCCTCGGATTATTTAAATCATTGATACGTTCATTGCCGTTTTATTTATTTTTCGATCGTCGCTCAACGTGCAATGGGTATAACAGTTATGTACCTACGCGCGCGTTATACGGTGATCATTCGGGGTACGTACACTTCCAGGATACTATTTACCTTTCCGCGGGAGGGCGTTTGGCTATCCAGGAGTTCGCGCAGGTGGTCGACTTGTCCGCCTCATTGTGACGTAAATCTCTCCCGCGTTAATCCACATGGGGTCTGCTCTCTCCGTTCTCTATACACCGGGGATACTACCTACCGTAAGTTTCTCCCTTCTCTCTGCTCGATCCACGAGTCCCGCTACGACTCTTACTCCTTACTCCGAGTTCCATGAGAACGGATACATATACACGCCGTTTGTTATAGAAATATATGCACTTTTGTCGCTGCGCATTATTCGTGTGACTCTGTAACTGAGTTACCCTCGTATCTGCCTAATATTAATGCTCCAACGTGGATAATAGATCTTCCGAAACGACGCGGACGATTTTTCTTTCGATACAAGAATGTAATTTCCAACTCCGAGATTTGGAACAATGCTGAAATAAGTTATTAACGGTGATAATAATTAATCAATTGCGTCTAATTCATTAGCGTATTCAGAAGCAGGTGTCACGGTAAATTTCGAACGCTGGCGAGTATAATCATCGGGCTTTTTGACACAGCGATGTCCAAACTCTCAGCCACGGTTCTTTACCGCAATGCACAGACTCCGTTCCGCCAAGGATAGAAGCAAGAGGTGCAGTCTCACCCGCTGGCCAGGTGGCCCGCCGTTGCGAAATGTTATATGTGCCGCCGCTTGTGGAATTAATTAAATGGCAACTTTATGGCGTTGCTACGGTGAATTGGAATAGCCTCAGCACCGCCCACGGTATATGTTCTCTCTCTCTCTGTGTTCGTATATTATATATTTATACATCGAGTACACGATATTAGATACGAGTCTGTGAGAGAGCGCGTTCCGTCTCTCCTGTTCGTCCTACCGTGCCCATTGCTTTGCTGCTCCCTCGATGTACCTACATACTCCCATTTTCAATCGCTGTAATAACTTATATTCCAGGCATCCGTACTTATATGCTCCCTTACAATTGAAATATACAATGTACCTATTTTAAGTACCCGATAAATAATCGATCGGCACAAAGATGGATAATGATGAAAAAGGACGTGAAAATATTTGGCCAGTCGACTGTGAATACTGATAAACGGCTAGTCCGGTCAATTTCCTTGGTCCGTGCAATTAGCCGGACGAAGATCTTATAAAGGATTTGAATCGATTGACTACGTTGTCGGAGGATCGGACACGACTGCACCCGACCGAAGCACGAGTGCTCGATTGAAGGTTATGGTATAGTACGTATTCACAAGTAGGTGTAAGTATACGTATAGGTCAGTGGCTATAGAGCCAACTCATTAAGTCAAGTGATGAGGCACATTCCGGATAATCGGAACGGCCACCGTGATGCCGCTGGGTGAATATACCGAGGCGGGCGTCCGTAGGTGGTGGATGGAATCGAGACGAAGGAGACGCGGGGATGGGGAGGTGGGCGAAGTAAACTGCACGACGATAAGCAAGTGCATCGATAAAGAAAGTCAGGAAGGAAAAAAACGACAACTCCCTGCGTCACTTCCTCGTCGAGTTTTTTTCGAGGTTCGTGAGCTCGTTAACGAAGACCGCACCCCCTGCAAGGCGCGGGAAAGAAGAACGTGAGAATTGCGTACGCCCGAAACATCGCCGCATCGAGTGAACGATCGATCTATGCGTCTTTCACGGGCGTTACATACGTTCGTCTTCGTCCAAGTGCGATTGGGGCGTTCTCGCTGAAGGACGAATGCCAATGGATAAGACGAGTCGGGAACGAGGATCGATGCGACAAGTATCTCGCATCACCGTACCGCGTTCGATACGACGCGCTATACGACGTCCGTGACTATAGGTATACTTACATACGTCTCCGATATCAGCGATGATACTTTTGCAAACACATGGAATGATAGAGAACTCCGGGCTGTGCTAAACTCGTTATTCTCGAAAGAAAAAGAAATGTGTGGACAGGAAGGAGAAAAGAAAATACGGACGGAATGAGAAACCCGAGGGAGGGGTGTGTCGGGTATGCGGACACGCACGGGTGGGTATTAGTGCGTCTCGAAGATCGCCAGCAAGAAGACAGATTTCACAGTGGTCGAAGCAATTCGCGATCAGACGCGCCTCGCTCCGCACCGTACTATGTATTTTGCATACGTTATTGCGCATGGACGTACGCACACGTACGTTAGAACGAAGATGGGGCAACGGTGAGCCGAGAAAAGGGAGCCCACGTCGAGGTAAACGCGAATGTTAATTCTTCTTCCAGTGGATCTCGGGAGTCTATTAATTGTCCGGTCGGAAGTGGCGAGACAGAAGGGGCCGAGAGGGGAAGCACGGAGAATCCACGGAGACGTGGACTCTGGCTTCGCCTTTTGCCACGGGATTATATCCTCTTGAGAGAAAACGAATCGGAATTAAGAGGCTGAGTAAGATGGAAGAGTGTAAGCTTCCCGATGCCACGGATGAGGAACGAAACAAGAAGGCGAGAAAAAAGTAAGAGAGAGGCATGCCTGCCTACCTCGTGTATGCAGAAAGTATGGACAAACTCGCACGCGCTAAACGGCCGAAACACCCATACTCGTAGGTACGTGGAGAAAGAAAGGAAGAAGGAAAAAAACAAAGAGAGAGAAATAAAATCGCATCCAACTGAGAATAGAAGAGCAAAGGCAGAAGCACAGAGCGAGCACACTCTTCGAGACTCTGGCGTGGCTAACGAACAGGGTCGCTGATACGGGATCTCCAATCCGCTGGAATGTTTCGTTTGCCATCGAGCATCGCATCTCCCATTAGCATTCGAGTATGCCCGCGGGAGGTAAAGGGAGGTGGAACGAGGTTGAAGCAAAGAGCTGGAGCATGGAGTCGGTAAGAGGGAGAGAACGAGTCGAGATGAGCGAGAGTCCAATAGGAAAGAAAGACGAGGAAAGAGGAAAGAGAGACATAGAGAGCGAGAGAGGGGGGGGGGAGAACGAGAGGCTGAACCAAGTTGGATAGTCACTTGGATAACGGAAGAAAAGAGAACTGCTCCTCACTCTATAGAACTCCTGTTGCTCTCTGGCTCGATGCCGTGGCACTTCCAGATGCATTTGCCCGCGTGCAACAAGCCTCTATATAGCGCTTCGCGCATCCACTTCTCCACACGCTCCAGGCGTCCGGGACCTGAAACTTGGACAATTTTCAGAAAGGTGGAAAAAGAATGCAAATTTAAAGATTCAAATTTCGTTTCTCACAAGCAGCTACAATTTTCTTGAATTTAATTCATACGATAGATAGAGGACGTTCGGTTCGTACACGAGGACGAAGAGAATGAAGAAGTGGCTCTCGTCGGCTGGTCAGCGGCGTCTCACTGCAGCCGGTCACGCTTACCCACCCGAAGACTCGACGCGAACTCCGAGCGCAGGTTGCAATTCCCTCTCTCTCTCTCTCTCTCTCTCTCTCTCTTTCTTTCTTCTTGTTCGCCCATTGCATCGGATGCAGCGGCGATGTAGCCGAAGGGCGTGGCAGATGCATTATGGATAGCCTGCTTCGAGTATTTACGAAGCTCATATCTATCGTGTACATACCCCTACATATACCGTAACATGTAGTAGGTATATGCTATATTATACAACTGGCGGCAGCAATGAAACGTGGACGCGCGACGGACCTCTGTAACATATTATGTTTTACGCTCTTCGTTCTCCCCTTCTCATCTTCCTCTTCGTGTCTTTTGTCTTTTTGTTGGGACGTCTGTCGCATCGTACGCGAACGGTGGGCGCCCTCGTGCACGCCAAAGAAACGGTCGAGAGTCTCGCGAAAGGAGATTGCCTGAGAATAACCATAGGCGTTGTTCCTCATTAAATGTTGAGCAAACGTCCGCGTCAAATTGGGCACGGCTGAGGTTAGGCCACGCGATGTGTACGCTTCGAAGCTTTCGAACGAACTTATTCGGCCGCGGTCATCCGCTCTACGAGTGATAAATGATCCGGAGGGGAGGTTTCAAAGCGCTGAGAAGAAGGTAGAGAAAAGAGAGATCGCGTTAATCGATGCTCCCGATCGTTTAAAGAGACGGGCACACGAAACTTGCCAACTCCGCCAACTCCGTTCGCGCCTCTCCTTCTCTCGAGTGAATTAATCTAATGGAATCGTAGTATCGACGTTGGGGATTAATGATACGAGGAATCCGACTGGACGAACGCTGATCCGTGACGCGATCTGTCCCGACGAGTCAACCATCTCGTTCGGTAACAAATACGGTTTCGTTCCTCGTCAATTATGCGCACGCAGTCGGAAGACCAACGACTCATGATTATTCGTTCGTAACTCCCAGTGGCAGGAGGGCGTGATCGCTCTATGGAATTTTGATGAGATTTTTTAACTCGATTTCAGGGCGATAAATAATTAGAGATTGGAGATATTCGACATTCGCGCATTATTTTCATTTCAATGAGTCTAGTTTGCTATATTTGAATATTCATCAACGTGATTCTTGACGATCGAGAGGGCCGTCCCGAGGGTTTCGCGTCTTATCGCGAATCCTAACGACTTCGTACTTTTCAGCCATCGATAGTAACCAGATCGACGAGTACAAGAGTGGATCGACTTGATCAGCCGCTTCCTTAAGACTCTCCTCGAATTCGAGCTGAACCTCACCGTCGTCTTTTATCTCTGTCCTCACTCCATTCAAGGCTTTCACCATAAGATTCGTCGTTTTCTTTTCGCGTATGATGGCGATCCCGAAACTCGACAATATTACCTCGATTATTCCGAGATCCAGATTGATCTGCAATTAACGATATCAGTAACGGATATTTTATTTTGATTATACATACGTCGTTTCTCACCTTGTAACTGACCGAGTCGTTGAAACTATTGAGTCTCTTGTGCATCTTGAGGGCAACGAGCATCTTCGAGTAAGCCTGTATTCTGGAAAAATCACCACTGACGGTGACGAAATAATTGTCGTAATCGAATTCCGAGATAAGAGGACCATTGCTGGTCTCGAATCGGAACCATATCTGTGGCTCGCGTTTTCTCTTACGATCGAGATCGTTTCTAATGACTTTGAGGCCAGGAAACATGCCAGGTGTGTTGTAAATCATGAGACGCAGGGTGTTCTTGAAGCGCTTGTGAATCGAGCCAATTCGAGTGTCGATCTGAAAGGGGCTGAAGCCGAATTGGCACATTCTCTGGCGAATTCCACGGACCTATCGATACGAGAAAGATACTTTCGATCATCCTCCACGCCCCGATCAACTTTTACAGCCCATCCGAGTTGGCCCATCGGTTCACCGACCTGATAGTAACTTTTCCTAGGTCGCACCGCACCGAGCCCATTATCGTCGAGGAATTTAATCATCTCGAGATTAGGCCGAAGCGTGTCGTTCTTGCTCTGTGACTGGACCGAGCAGTGATAAGCCTTCGTAACCGGATCCTCGTACTCGTTTATCTCCCATTGATCAAAGTCCTCGGCCATGTCGATCTGAAGACTCGCTGAGGTTACAGACACGTCCGTGTAGTCCTCCGTGTCGCTCTCACCCCGGTATCCTACGTACAGTAAAGACAGAATACACAAAGATAGTGGGAGAATAAAAATATGGTCGTGAGTGCAGATTTAGATCCGTGCCGGGGAGAGAATCTCGCTAGTGCAACGATTAATCATCTTTCCAATCGCACCTCGTCATCCTCGAGGCGCCGGCAACTTGACAAATAATGGAGTTCAATTTGCGAAAATGCGTTGAATATCGCGCGATAGCGATGGGTTAATGAGAGCCCCGTTGTTCCCGATCTTAGTCAATTCCGAGTAAATGTAATCTCGCGCAAAGCATCACGATCTGACCCCTCGTTGTAACGCGACTCCTAATAGCGCTCAAGGTCGTCAGCACGCGTGCTATATCGAACGTCGTACCGAGATGGACGTTTTTCTCCGCGATCTAGGGATAATTCGCTCTGTGCGCAGAAAATCAACGAAGCATCCATTGCCGTCGCGTCGCATTATTTTCACAAATATTCTAGGACGGATGGAATAAGCGCGCAAATAATAACAATCTCTAAATTGTTTTATTCATCCGAAAAGATAAAAACTTTCTTTTCGTACAGAGTTTTTCAATCAATGAATATTCTAAAGAAGCTTGTCGAGCGTCGTTTGTGAGAAGAAAATCTCCGCTCCGGTGATGAAACGATCGACAATTTCCTGCGCTATGTGAGCGAGTACACCAACCCAGCGATTCTTGAAGAACTTTTTAAGATATTTGAGTGCCAAAATCCCAACGGTTTTGCCCATCGCCGTTTGAGGACGAACGTTTATTCCGCCGTTCTCGTGTTTCTCGATGTTCGCCGCGATGTTCACGACTCCCTTGTCTAGCTGCTTCGCTGCGATATCGACTACCAACAGTGCTTGATCGCCCAGTATACCGAGATAATCTTTAGATACGTCCTTAGGCGTGCCCTTCGATGGTTCTTTGGATCTCTTCGAAGCGCCTACAATCGAATCAAATATTTTTTCATCGTCTTATCGCATCTAAGATAACGATGGAAATGTATTAACGCGATTCGATATCTCCTACCGCCTCCTGGGAGTGATCTCGAGCCACTGCCCGTTTGACGAACCGGCGGCCGATCTTGCGGCGAACTGCCGCTGTAATTAGATGTTCTAACGAAACCCTGTGTATCGTCCAATCGTGGGACAGGTTCGAGCGGTCGTACTTTTTTCCTTAGATGGTTTGGCTCCTCGCGACGATCCTCTTCGGCTGCAACGAAAGAATTTGGCTATCCGCACTAATAAGGACGCGTTCTCTCCGTCTTACGCTTCCAATCGCTCCATAAACCATCCCCCATACGACTTTTACCACTGTGCGATTGTCTCTATCTGTGTTTTCGCTCGTCTCTCGCAATTTCTCTATCTCTCTCTCTCTCTCTCTCTCTCTCTCTTATTTATTTTTTCTTTGCTCGGTTAATGGAACTCTTACAATAATCGTCCAAGTCGGTGGCGGTGATCGAGGCGAAGGAGCAAGAAGCAAGAATAAGAAGAGTCGCGGCACCGAGGCAAGCTATTATCGGTGAGGCCATTGTCTTGTCTCCGGGATCGAACGACGATCGAAGGAACTGTCGCAAAGCGAGTCTCGCCATCACCGCTTATAACGCGCCGTTAACAAGCGTAGAGGCTATTAAAGCGCTCGTAAAGTCTATCCGGCTCGCTGCGGTGTGTCTCCTCCTCTCTCTCTCTCTCTCTCTCTCTCTCTCTCCCTCTCTCTCTCTCTCTCTCCCTCACTCGCTCGCTCTTTTCATCGCACCGGACGGTCACAGTGAAGCACTCCGGATTCGATGCGGATAGAAGAGGAACTTCTCTCGATAAAGGAACGCGAACAAGAGGCAGGGAGGAGTTACGAATGCCAACGGTATACGACTTTATACACGAGCTTTCGTGTGCGAGCTCATCCACCGAGCGCGACAACTTCCAATTTCTCTCCGTGTCGTTTGTACCTGAGAGTAGCCATCAATTTTCTCAAACTGTCGGCTTACATTTACCGAACGATGTCTCTCTCTCTCTCTCTCTCTCCCTCCCTCCCTCTCATTCTTAGAACGAGACGATTAATTACACCTTGCAGATAAGAGATATACGAGCTCTCGTCTATCGCTCGTGTCTGTCGAATTGATTTTCGCTTCATCGATGAACCGAACGCACAGTAAATCAATTTATCTCGCGAAGAAAATTCGTTCGCGGCTTTCGTGACGATCGCAAAATAAGCAAAAGCGCTATTATACCAATGCTCTAAATATTTCATTGAATTCACATTCGAACATCAATCTTACAGCATTTCGTACGATTATCATTGTTATTAGGACATTACTGATCGGAAAGTAAAGATCTCCGATGTCTTGCGAACAATTCTGGATGTCCGATCAGATATCTGCATGCCTGGCTAATGCGACGGACAAATTATTCGCCCACTAATTTTTCACTAGAAATACAGAAACAAATAATCGACTCGATATTACCGGAGCCACCAGTAGCACGACGAATCGCCCCTTCGACTCGTTACAACGAAACGAATGGATCAATCGCTGACAGAAATATCGTGAAATTCAACGTGACGAATTTCATGGCCGCGTCGTCAAGAGGTGTACGCCGATCGAATCATATCGCAACAAACGGTGAACCGGTAATCATGATACCTCGCGGTTCCTCGAACTTTATATAGATTCGCAAACACGACTTGATTCTATTCTCTCATTCGATGGCATTAAATTGATGTTGTCCTCTGATGGTCAAAGTGGCGATGTGATGCAAGGCATAATAATTGGAGAATAACGTTCCCAGCGAACTCGCGAGATCGCTTAATCAATAAATTTCCAAACGCGTTTAAAACTTACAGTTTGACGTTAATAAATAGGAAAAGATGTTTCGGCGGCAATACGTGCGCGCCAGCCGAGACCGTCTCGTGTTCTCGATCGAGACCCTGAAATCCTCGAGAGAGTCTAGGTAGGTACCTATGAGAGAACTTTTGCCACGCGTTAGTCAAGCTCTCAGGCAGTTCCGTGGTTCGTGCCGGAATGTTACTTTGTGGCTGGCTCTCTCGTACAGAAGAGATTCATCCATCGCGGGCACGGGTCCCTCCCTCTCCCTCCCTCTGCCTTGCTAGGTCTCTTACTCTCTCAGTTTCTCTCCCGTTGGAAACGGAACACGAGAGGCGCGTGTGTGTATTCAACACGCCAGCAGAGGATTTTGCATTAGGATCGGGGAATTCGATCGGCGCGAGAATAAGTGCTGGCTCGTAGTAAGATACGTCTGCGAGGAACATCGCGCCTCACGGCTACTTCTTCTCTTCACGCGAGGTCTCTCTCGTCGGGCACACTCCTTCACGCTTCGTCCGGGAACGATTCTCGGCCGTACACATTAGTAGGAAATTATGGGTAATAGGAAATTCTCGTGGCATTTGCGGCGTATTGAGGCGCATGAAACCATTGCTAGAATTCTTTCGAATCGATTGAATCCCACGGAAATAAAAACATTCTTTTTTTCTCCGTGTGAAACGAGTCGCATCGTTTTTCTATGAAAAAATTCTCGCCGTTCCAATCGACAGGATCCATCGAGCCAAACGACATCGCTTATTGTCAGTCCAAGAAAGCGAGAAATCGAGCAACATTCGAGAGCAACGGTATTTCAATATCCAGGAGAGGATTGATTACCGATTGTTTCAAATACGTTTGATAACAAGTCCGAGGATGAATGAAACAGCTCCTCCGGCCGGAATCTAACCACTTCGAGTATAATAATCAAGAGCGTTATCGAAGCAGCTAGCGAGCGCTGGCTTCTGGATTTCAAAAGCTATGCGGGTAACTTCCACCGCAGTCTTGAACTCTGGCTCCTACATCTTCGTGTCTGGGCACGACCTCGCTCCGCGAGTATGGTGGTGGCACGTGATCCGACACACTCCCGGGCACACGAAATCTCGAATCACCTATCCACAAATCCTTCCTGGAGCAGTCTAGGTTGTCGATGTTCCAGTCTTGCTAATCTTCCACAGGTTTCACTCCCTTCAATTTCATCCACTGATGGAAAGCCTGTCATCTCGTTGATGCAGTTATCCTCCTTCCGGTAGGACTCTATGGCTTCTTCGTCACCGTCCCAATCTTCAGGGCTGCCCTGCAATTCCGTCGACCATTAAAGAAACATTGAGTCCCGAACCGAGTTGATCGAAAAACGCCTCTCTCGATTCCAGAAGCATGGTTCCTCCTCCCATACCACTAATATACGAGTATCCGAAAGACTCCATAGCATTTGTGACTTTCTACGTTCTAATTGTAACTCGCATAGCCCACGCGAGAACTGTCACAGGAAGTGGATTGGATCTCATGTTTTCCCAATCGATTTCCGATTTCCATTCACGAGTCGACGAGTGTAAGCTCTGATGAAAATATGAAATTCTACCTCTACATTGCGCATGATGAATAAATTAATTTGCGATTTTTTACGATATGCATCTTACCGGTAGGAATTAGCAAAAGTCCCATCACCAGACCAGTCAGTCCCATCTCGATCGCGATGCTGCAACAATAATGGAGGCGTGACCGATTTTAATTCGAACAATTTAATGGGATGTCAATAATGACTTGCGATTAACCCTTAGAGACCTAAGTACTTTCAAGCTAATGTGATCCATAGACGCATAGGCTGACGCATATATGCGTCCTTAGAGCTCAAAGGATTAATGAGACAGGATATTTAGTCTCCTGTCCGATAGCGCGGTCCTGCGAGACGGGCGCACGAGTTACGGAACAGAGAGAGAAAGAGCGATGGGTATAGAAGAAAATTACCATGATCGATACCTCGACGATGAAAACGATACTCGAGATAGTCGCTGGTCGCGTCTCGAGGTGGCCCGAACCAAGCGGTCGACACATCGAGTATCGAAAGATAAGGCGAGCATGACCGCGAAGGAGGTATTTTTGATCGCGAATCCACTTGGCCCCTCTCTTTGACAGAGTCGTTCTTCGCTCCGATAGAAATCTTCCGTACCGATCCGATTCTAATGTCGAGCGGTTATCGCACGCTACACAGCTCACGGTAAATCGAGATCTTCCCTTCTGGCGGCGCCAGTGATCAACTCGCGTTCGCTTTACCGAGCTCGAAACAGAACTCTGCGCCATCGACGCTCCGTCGATATGGCGCGACTTTCGTTATTCCCACCTTTTAAAATGCAATAACGTCGAGAGGAAAAACTCGTCGATCACTCCCATTAATGGATAGTCATCACCATAACGAACTCGTTTGCCGATGTACAGATTCCCTCGGGACGATTCGGAGAAGAGGAAGATCGCGCGCATACGCGCACGTAACACGCTAACTCGGCATTATTAGCACCCGATTGACCACTCTTTTTCACCCTCGCAGTCATTCGGAAAAACATCGAATTCCACTAAATCCGAGTCTCGTGTCGACGCGGAATGTGCCAGAGAAGCCGATGAAATCGTGTCGAATCGCACGTGATTCTCGCTTCTCCGGAAAAATCGTCTCGGGTCTTTCCAATTTTACGCAGCATCCCGACGCCACACTGTTTTAGAAATCGTCCGAGAGTTTTGTTACGCGGCTTAAAAAATGTATCCACCTCGCGTTACTGTCTACCTACCTACCTACGTGTTATATCTCTCCTCAACCGCCAATTATGTTCACGGCCGGTATACCCCCGGTGTCTTTCGCACTAATTATAATAGAATCGCTTAATCACTAGCACCATGATCGAGAATACGTATAGGTGGTCTGGGGGTTGAGGGGAAGTCTTAATCGCGACGGCGAGTCTCTCGCGAGGGTATCTACCTATGTCAAGAGAGAGAGAGACAGAGAGAGAATCGAGAGAAAGAGAAAGAGGCGATACGAACGAGTCGGGGAGAGGAGATCCACGAGATCAGGCTAGAGGCCGTTCAACGGCCCCAAAGGACGGGAACACTGCGAAGCGAGGAGTGGGGATCGAGAGGAGACTTCTCTCTTGGTTCATGCAACCTTCCCACTTGTTTATAGTTGCTGATGGAGTTGCATTCGCTACGAACAAATGTAATAAGTACGTTTCGGTTATCGGCTCTTGCCCCCAGATTCTGTTATCTATTTCTGTAGGTGTTCGTGGAGAACGGAACTTCTCGATAGGACTCGGACATACGCACCTTCCAATGATCCCAAAGACTAATAGGAATGAGAAGAATTGCTCGAACTATAATTTTAACATACTTTCAAACGTACGAATGCGTGAAACACGCATCTCCATAAAGTTGAAAAAAATTCAGCTCCGTTGTCTCTGTCTGCATTGACATATATACGTATCTCTCTCACTACGCGGCCATGATTTGCTGAAATAGATCGGGAGAAAGTGCTTCTTCGATCCGCTCGAATCGCCGGCACACATATGGACGCTGTACGTATACGAAGGAAGAGAGTGTGCGCGGCTGATAGAAGCGAAAGAGGTCCATTATCCGTGACCGGACGTATTTCGCCGTATATACACCGTACGAGAGTCCTCGTTCGCTTATCGGTGTGAGAGACTTTTGCTTCGGTAACATGAAAACGTGAGAATCTCAACGCCTCGGGGACGCGAACGAGGGAACAAGTGAGCAGCCAGAATACGTTCAAAAGGCTCTGGCGTATATTTCCTTACAAATGCGATTCTCGCATCTCCCTCTCACCCGTAAATCCGGACTATCGTATCGTTGCCTTGTGGAAACGTGGTATGCACCTTCGTCCTTTATTTTTCTTGATCTCAATCCATTCCGACATCCTTCTCACGAAGCACGGCAGCTCTCTCTCTCTCTCTCTCTCTCTCTCTCTCTCTCTCTCCCGCTCTCTCTCTCTCTCTCTCGCTCGCTTGCCCTTGATGTAATCGGATACGGGCGAGGGAGGGTTTGGGTTTGGGAGCATGGCAACGTCGCGAGGTGCACGCGAACCAAGGTGGCCCCTCACTTTCATGGAAATAATACCACGATGAAGATCACACAGAAATGGTAGGGCCATGAATGTACTGTTGCACGAGCCGAATCGCACTTTTCGGGCCCGAAAACCGCGTTGCACGCGATCCCTCCCGTCTATGTCAGAGCTACGGGGGACTCTCTTAATTAAAGCATACACACCGCGCGTCGATTCTACGAGGCGAGTCAAAAGAGGACAAAACACGAAAAAGGTGAAATGTATCCGTACGTCAGAGAGTTTTGTTTGTCCTCAATTTCACTTTGCTTTTCGCCACGTTTCGTCACAATCTCCAAGAATGAAAGAAAAAGCATCGGCCGCTGTCTCGCGAGTCACGAACGAGCCTTTTCATCGATCAGGATTCGTCGGGAGGAGAGCGGAGCAGCTTTCTTCATCCTATGAAGAAACTCGCCAAGAAATAAACAGTTTACACGCTGGTAATATATGCATTTCGAGTGGCTCAAATGCATAATGCGGTCTATCATAAGCACACATTAGATCGTGTTCCCTTTGTTCTCGCGAATCTATAGCCACGTGTATAACTCGCTCCACTCTCAATCGCTTCTCCACCGATGCCAGAGTATAACTTAAGCCACTTTGGGAAAACGAAGCAGCCAGAAGAAGATAGGTACTCTTTCTCAATACCGAATGAATAATAGTGACGTTACCACCGAGTATAACGTACTATCGCCTGTCGCGATACTCGATCTCGATGTAGGTATCGCACGATTTAACCGAGAAATACGACGCACCTTACATTTTCGGAAATTGAGTAACGGATAGTCCATTCTCGAAGCTGCAATTCTGATTTGTTTTATTGCTGAAAATTGATCGAGGGCAAATCGCGGTTTCAAATTTATTCCGCTGTCATATATCGGCGAGTACGACAGCGACGTGCCTTCACCGGAGAAATCACAGTCAATCGCCAAGATGCGATTTATACGGGCCGAGACATCCACGAGCACCAACCCTCGTTCTTCTTCGCGCTCCGCGAAAACTCTCGTCCCGTCGAGTTCTCCCTCTGCTCATCGTTGCTCGTGGGAAAGTTTTTCTTTATCCTCATTGACGTTTACAACAGAGACGAGGCCAGTGGATGGACGAAATGAGTTACGTCTCGAGAGAGAGAGCTCACAGACCCGATGAAGCAATTATGCCTGATCGAGAGTATATGAATATGTATATGGTAAATGGGAGGGGGGAGGGGGGGGGGCGAAGTCACTCGGAGAACGTTATACCTGTCGTCGTCGTCGTTGTCGTCATGGTCGTCGTGGTCGTCGTCGCTGGGCGCGTACACTTTACTTGGATGCACATCGCAAACCGTGCGCATAGTCAACGAGTCTGGCATACCGATCGATGTACCGTTATATCTTCTTTCTACCTGCTCCTTTTATTCCCTCCCTTTCACCACGATCTTTCACGAGCAAAAAGCGCACGTACGCGATCCTCGTCGAATCGAAAGACTCGGAGCATCGAGATTTTAACACAATCCGGAGTATTCGCCTCAACGATCGATGACGCATCGAATATAGGTTAGCGATCCTTAACGATTCTTCCCGGTAAAGCTCGCCTCTCGCGAGGACTTGTAAATTTTACTTCCTCTCGCGAAATGTCAGCGATTTCAGGACCGGAGATCCTTGTTCTTTTTCTTTGCAATCTGCGACAGAGATTCGAGTCGAGCGTGTCTGCTCTGTTTACAATCTCAGGGGAGATACTTCATTCCAGCCGAGGAGAGTGTATAAAATGGCAAAAATTTTCTCTCTCCGAGATAGTCGAGGCTACGAGCTAACGGAGTTATGATTAAAGTTTTACCGCGCGAGTCTGCGCGCACAAGCCTGTCGATTATTAAATTCCTGCGGTGTTCTCCAGAGAGAACTGTCTGTCCGTAAGACTTTCTAGCTTGTCTTTGCAGCTCGACGCGACAGAGTGCCCAGAGGATTTAGCACGCTCCGGGCGCGCAGCCCTCTAGCCTCTTCCTCCGCGTCCTCCCTCCTTTTCCCGTTGCATCGTATCTTATATGTATATACATACACTACTCCAACAATCTGGCTCTTGTCGCCGATGGTTAACTTTTTTCCTTCTCGTTTCTCGACGAAATTGAAAGCTTGCTTTTAACAACTATTCTTGCACTGCCCGGAGTAAAAATCCACGCCCGACTCTCGCGGCGGTTCGAGAAAAAGAAAAGCAACGCGAAGCGAAAGAGGGCGCGGTCATTCATCGTTGATTGCACAATCGACGCCTCTCCATCGTCTCATTTCCAAGAGGCTGTATAACGCGATTGACGCGTTATCGCGCGAGTCTTTATAAATCCCTCGGCCGATATCATCACTTTTTTCTTTAGCCCTATTCGTACAAGCCTCTATGTAAGAGATAGTGCTTACAAAGTTGTAGGTAATCACAGCTCTATCGCATCATCGAAAGACATTAATTGATCGAGCATGTATCTCTTACCATAAAAATTCTCATATTACGATGTGATTATGCTCGTGAGACGAACGTTGTCTAAATCCGTATTTTCCCCTCGCTCTCATTCCCACCGTCACCCTTAACCACGCTACTATTTCCTTCTCCCTCTCTCCGTTTGTCTACCTCAGTACGCGCGTGTGCGAAGGTGCGGCACAAACGATGATCGGCGCTCGCAATATTTATATATTTGCTGACTATAGATATAGTGCGTATAGGTAGTAAATAAGTGTATACATAGGTAGTTCGTGCACTTAAACCAGCGAACTCGACAATTTCGCTCGAGCATTTATCGACGAGTCTCTCCGATATATCGGTATTAAGTACCGTTGCCAACCAAAGAGAGAGAAAGGGGTCGAAGAGCAGGTTTTTGCGAGTTCGAACTCGATCCGTTCTCCCGATCGATATTAATCAGGTTTTATACGCGAGCTATGTAAATTGCTTTTGCTAACGGACCCACCGGCTATCGGCGTAGGAGCAAAGACTCCTCCGGGAGGTGGCAAGAGGTAAATCGAGAGGTAAATCGAGAGGTAAATTCGAGGCTGCAACCTCCAATGTACGTATATAGTAAATTATTCGAGTCTCCGTTCAATGACACCGTACGTTGTCGAGGGACGCTGATTTTTCAAGAATCTGACATTTGCCAGCTCCACAACGTTCCATAATTATATGTGTATCTATATATATCGTCGCATTAGCATTCTCGTGCTGCATACATTTAGTGCGCCGTACATACGCGTTCTCGATCCCAAAGAATGAATTCTTTAAAGAATATCATACCTGATGCATAATCCGTTAACGATACGAATCGAAAAAAAAAAAAAAACGTTATTAAGAAATAAAACGTGAATAGGAAATTTTGTAGAAAATTGAGCCAAGTCAAGGCGAATGCGAGTCTCGTGTGCAGATGCAATAGTACGTGTATTCTCGTGTAAGCTCTTTGCCAGCTCGACAGAAAATTAAAACGTGACGAAAACATTAAAAAGACGAAGAATCTGAGTTTTGCGCAACGACGAGAATGACGACCTCGATTTTTCGTCGTACGACGAAGTCGCTCCAAAATTAGTCATGGAATTCCCCTCCGTTTGCATACTCGAAGCATTGCCGGGTGCCGGCTATTTATATTATTTATTTCTCGAGCGCATTTAAAAGCAATCATTTATTATCAGAGTGCGGCGGCCGAGTAATTCCGTCGTTTGCCGTCTCGCGTTCTCGCAAACTCATAGCGCGCGAGTACAATTCGCATGGACCATCGAGATTCCAAGAAACGAGGTAGCTCGTGAGATCCTTCGGTAAATTTTTGCTCGCTTTATCGCGGATTATTTTATACTCGTCGAGTCTACATTGCCAAAACAATCGTCACACTCTTCCCTCCCATGACTCACAGATAGAACGATTTGGCGCCAACCGTTCTTTTTTTTCGCACCTGTTGCTTATCTGCGAATAACAGATGTGGAAAATTCGTGACAACTCCTCCTCCACTCGTCACTTTGCCCATATGTTTGAATTACGAGTAGCCGAGAGTAACGAAGATAAAATCTTATTGGCGAAGTGGCTAGGAAATCCCATTGGGGATAGAGGAGGAGATCGGTAGTAACGACGCACGTCGTCAACGAGGATGAGAATGACGCGACTGTGAGAAGCCACGAGTTGCCACTGGCAATTCGTGGGGGACCTCCGTTCATCGGGAATCCGCAAGGATCGCGTCGGTCGATGTGCCGGTGACTCCGCAAGAGTGTAACGCTTTTCATATCGCCGCGGGCAACCAACAAACGCGCACACACCGAGCAGGTTCCAGTTCGAGGATACGCAAACACGCGGAGATTCTGTGACGATCACCTGTGCGGGAGACGCGCGACGAAAACCCTTCCTCTTCCCTCGACACTCACCTCGATCGAGGCAAATCGCGAGAGCCGATTCGTAAAGAATTAAATATTGATCGAGCCAAACGGCGAACGATCGCGCGGGAATAAATCGCTGTGCCTCGATCATATTTTCATCGATCAATGCCGATTTAAAAAGTATAAATTATTTAAACGCCGACTGTGCGTATAGTACATGTGACATTGAGGATGAACGAAGAAACGAGGTTAAATTGTTGGAAAAACGAGTATACTGAATTTCTGAGTCGCGGGAGGTGGTAGAGAATATCCCCCACTCTTCACCTCTCGTCGTTCACCTCCTGCCCGATTCTCGTCTCCTTTCAGCTGTTATTCTCGAGACTGCGAAACAAAAACTACATCGCTACGATTTTCGTCCGTTTATGTTCTTCTTCTTTCTCCGTTTCGATCCTATCGCCAAAAACATTTTAACGAATTCCGTTATTTATTTGTTTACGTCGAGAGTTTATAAAGTGTGCCGGTTTGACTGCAATAGGAAATTTATAAGCGATTGATTCAGTGATTTCCCGCGACGAATCTATGAATAACCAATCGTCTTCCGCCAACAATCTAATATCGACTGTGCCACGAGTGTGTTATCTCGTCGTTGTGTTGGTGCGCTGGTGCGCGGGAGTGTGGGTGTCGGCGCCTCGTCTCCGGCGATTCCAGCATCCATTACATCGGCCGCCGATTGTGAAAAATCTACCGAGAAACAGACGATATTGTACTGTCCACACGGTTCGTATCCATCTATCTATTTCCCGCGATCCCTCGTTAATATTCTTTTAATAATCGCGCGCATACGAGCATGTATTATCAAGAATCTTGGGATTTTCCTGCTCTGCCATTTCGCTTTTTTTCTTCTCGTCTTACGATAGCAATCGTTGTCAGAACATCGATATGAACAACGACGCGGATACTCTCGACCGATAATCGAGAGTTTATCAAAATCATAATATTCTTCCTCAACGTTTATCAACGTGTCATCTCGGCGATCATGGTTTTAATATAACTTTCGAGATAGTCGGGCAATCCTAACTAAATTCTTATCATCTATTTTACAAAACCGTAATGTTCTCTCGAAACCGAGAGTCGCGCGTGTATTCCCGAAAGTTAAATATAAAATCCTAATGTGTGTGTATGTACAAACTCATGTTATTGTTATTATGATGATTGCGTAAGAGGAGCTCCGAATGCTTATCCGAGAACGATAACGGTCCTCTCGTGAGCAAAAATATGAGTTGGTCAGAATTACGGTGAGTTAAGGGGGAATGGTGGGAGGGGAAATCGCGCTCTCCATCGCATTATTTCACGCTCCGCGCGTTTCCGCGGGGACGCGGCGCACGCGAGAGACACACGGACGGACGGAGGGAGAGTGTGAGAGAGAGAGAACATAGTTATACGTACGGATCGAGACTCGCTCGATTTTCTTCAAGTTATTCCTACCTACACCGGTTAACTCCTCGCTCTCCCCTCCAACTTTCGCACACCTGTGCCATACGCGGCAGCATTTTTTCTTCTCGTTCGTATCTTTTATTATTTTGATATCACACACTCTCGCCCAACGTCGATACTTAATTGGTAGCGGCTGGTGAAACTAGCTCCAACGATGATAACTACGCTAAATGGAAATTCGATATGCACGACGAAAAATCAAGCCGGCCGGCTCCGTCCAACCCAGTTATCGCTGTATCGAATAATTTATCATGGAACTTACGTAAGTTTCAATATCGCGGTGCCATTTCGATCATTTTCATAAAGTCTCTTTTTAGGTATAACTCTCGCACCATTGTTAAGAGTCAGTGTAACTGGCAACTGGCTACTTCCACTTCGAAAACGGGATCCGTAAATTGTCCGGCACTGAGCAACCGAACGCCTTAAAATTTAGAGGGTACATAGAGAATTATGGCAAAAAGTGGATGACAATCTTATTTTTCCAAAATTTCGGAAATATTTTTCCGGTGGTAACTGAATCTGCAAAAATTTTTTTTTA
>JAPYZU010002552.1:0-13194 GCA_030523005.1 Tryphoninae sp. B BG-2022a | reverse complement strand
GTCAAGCCAGAATCTAGTGTGAAAGCTACGACGAACCAATATTTTATTTATTGATTTTTTGGAAAAACAACGATCAAACAAACGTTCGAATTATATTATTTGTTTCCAACAACTGATTCCGAATCGATTGGCGTTTGAAAAATCAAATTAGACAAAATTTCAAAAATTTGCGGCTCACTTAACGCTCATTTTTGTTTTGTTTGTTTGATAAAAAAATTGATCAAACAAACGTTTTAATTAATCAAACAATCACAAACAAACGACAAACAATCGTTATAAATTAAAAAAAGATGCAAAAGTCAAAACCGAGGGGCTAACTGTACATAGCTGTAGTTCAAACCAGAAATGGTAAACGTATGAGAATTCTCATATGCGTATAAGAATTTTACTCACCATACGAGGCTATGCAGTTTATATAAAGTGAACATAATACGTTACCGCCAAAAAAAGATGAACACGCTTTTCGGTTCTCAATTGGTTTAACTTCTGACCACTGCAAGCGCTGTCGTCGAAGATACACGTTTTTGTGCATGAGTTAGTCGTGTTTACATGACCGAAGCTCATGTACACAATTTGTGTTGTGATTTGGCTGTTGTTTGACGGCAGCGCCCCCACCGGCACCATCTGCATTACTAGGTGGCAAAAAAGTTAAACTACCTGAACGTTACAGAGTTCGGTCTCCTTATAGACAATCCAAGAGGTAAGATACACAGCGTATGAGAATTTTAATTGTCTTTGAGCAGACAACAAAATTCGGTGCGCAATGACGAGAATTGAGGGCACCTGACGTGGATAGTAGATTTTGCCAGCATGTTAGAATTTTGTCCTGTGGAGAATTTATCACGAATTTGAAAATTTCATTGAAAAACCATTGTCAACTTTATTCATTTTACAATAGCCTTTATTAGAATGAACGCTTCCTAGTAATATAGCATATGCTATTAGGACAAAATTACATTGTTGTTTTTTTCGCAATTGCAATACTAATTGAACTTGCAGAAGGGTTGCACTTTGTTTTTGTACAACATTTTTTGCATAGCACGATACACTTTTATGACGTGCTATGCAAAGAATGCAATGGACTAAACTGCTTGAATGTTGTTGAAAGAAAAATAATTTTAAATGACGATGAAATCGACAATCTGTCGCGATACGCTGATGAAATTAATAACGGTGTGTTTGTCACATTTGCCATCGCCGAAGAAAATGTGTGCCAGGACGATTACAACTATGCACCCGCAGGAACAAAAATAAGAATGTAATTTTACCGAATGTCACATTACTAGGAAGCTTGTGTGGTAATATAATAAAGAATATCGTAAAATAAAGTTGAAGTAAAATAGATGGACATCCTTATAAACTTACATTGTAATGTAAGATTATTTCCAGCTCTTTGTGTGAAAATTAGTTAATTAAGCAGGGCACAAAAGCTGCCATAGCGGAGAAGACGTTATGACCACCATGCTGTTCCATTTTTTTGTAATTTTTTCTGGCCTTTTTGTGGGTGCATTCCTGATAACCCAAAGACCCTACAAAAAAATTAGCCACGTGTTGGCTTCCTTGAACAGAACGAATGTATATTCCAGCTGGACTATGTGAAGAAATCCACAATCAGAAGATAAAACCGAACTCCATGTGAACAGTCGGTATCACACAAGTGCTCACAAAAGACCTTCATACCTGAAAACCAAAATAAGATAAATAAATTAATTGCTTCTACAAACTAAAAATTAATGGCATTTCAGGCAAATAAAAATCCTGTTGGACAAAAGAAGTATTTTATTCAAATCCTAGCGAGGAAAAAATGTTATAAATGGGTTTAATATGCGCTACGAAATCAACTCACATTGGCATTTGGTTTCAGCTGCATAAATATATTATGCTATACTAAACAGTGCGATAAAATGTTTAGAAATGACAGCTGCAAGCATCAGCTACAAACATCCAATAAACTTGTTGCTGAAATCTCTTTTTCATCTCCGCTTCTCAAAAGTTAACTATGTATAAGCTTATAATAAAATTCTGCATGCACCTTTAAATCGTTCAAACAAACAGAGTTTTTAACTATGCCGACTAGAGGTCTTTGATTACAAACAAAATAACTCAAAATATCTTTAAATCGGATCCACTTTTCAACATCCGAAAAATCATGCATTTTACAAAAAAGCTTAATCTTAATAAAATAAATAAAAAATCGTGAACATTTGTTCCATCGAGTCTACGATCAAACTAAACGTCGTTCTTGCGACTACAGAGACAAATAAAAAGAAAATATGGAGGTACATTCGCTTAATGGAAAGTATCTTTGTATGCGGCAGGGAGATAATGATGGAAGTAGAAATTCTCTAACTTCGGGATCGTCCATTGGAGGAAGGGTTCGTCCCTATGAACGGATACACAACAACTTCCGAAGGGCGACCAAATAAAAACATCGCAGACATTGAGTCCAGCTGTGTACATATTTACTTGGCATTCCGTGTAGTAGTCATGATCTTTTCTAAGCTCGATAATGTTGCCGACCTGACGAAGAAAAGGAACATTCGGAATTCCTTTGAACGTGTCCCAGACCGACTTTTTTCTGCACGAATAAGGACACTTGACCTCGAACAATCTCTCAATTTGACAGTCGTTGATGACAACGCCATTGGGACATGCGCTGAGCCAGGGCTGCAATGGTGACACGAAGAGACCAATATGAACGACACGAACCTTCATCAGTGTCTCATAGCATGCAATTGCTCGTGCTTCCATGTTTCTACTGTACTCGTTGGATCTCGAGAGTAGGCAGGCCGGTGACTTGGTGAAAAATTCCATAATTAACGTGGAAATTGGCCGTTGCTTTCGTTTTTTTATCGTGTGAGCTACCGAGTTCGCACTTATACGTAAGCGTTCTGCGAAAAACCATTCAGTGGATTGTGATCGATTGAGCGTACGAACGCAAAGATCTACTACTTCCGCGCTCGTAAGAAAAATATGACGGTCATAGAAGTCGCTAAGCTTTTGGTCAACAGTCTCTCTTAGCGAGATGTAATGCTGGTTCTCCGAGGAAAAAATTAAAAGATTCAATGCCGCAACCCGGCAGCTCTCAATCTCGTCCGCATTCGATACGATGGATCCGACGCTTGGTTTTGATGGGACGATCGCAGGTGTTTGGCTGTCGGAGATTGGCATCAGGATTTGATGTATCGGATCACCCTTTGACGAATCGCTCGCTCGCTTATCGACCAAATTCAAGGGCATTAAGGCAGTTTGTAATGTCACAGGCCTTAGTTCTGCGACGTGTTCACTTGTGGTACCATCCATATTTTTTCTAACCGATGTCGCCGTACAATTTTCATTGTTGTTCCTTACAGTCTTATTAACGTTCACGAAAGCGAGCAGAGCGTAAATGTGCTCGCAATTCCCTTTCACAGGGAAGGAACAGTTGCAGTAGACTGTAGTCACGTGGCGCTGTTGATTGATCTAGAAAATCAATAATAAGCCATTTATTAGAAGTTCCTCATTTTTTCACTGCTTCGCTGCAGAGCAATATTTTGTTCTGTCATGTTAAACTTTAAAAATTTCCTGCTACTAAAGATATCATTTGAACTTTGGATTAAACAAATATCTATAACTCGAACAAGCAACAATGGAAAAACAAATTTGCCAATTAAAGAAGAACAGTTGTAATGGGTTGATTATATCGAACATAAATCAGATGGTTGTGTATACGGTAATGATGATGTAAGTAAATATATGCTTTTTTTTCACATTATAGCTGCCCTTCAGAAAGAAGCGTGGAATAAAGATGAAATACTCGGCGAGAAATACGTAAATTGCTAATTTGTAAAATATTTTGTTTTTTACTTCAATTCAACCTGAATACTTCCCACATATTACAGTACTAAATGTAACATATTTCTACAGAATTTTAAAGTCCTTGTTCAATGTTTTGATCCTTTGCATTCGAGAGGTGACTCTCCATTACCACAGTGCCTAGTTTTGCCAAGTACGAAAGTCATCGAGTGTAAAAGTTTAAAATTGAATCTACATTCAAACCACCCCTTTTAATATGAATATAAAATAATTTTATAAAAATATCACTCGACAGCTGTACATGTATTCTATTGAAACTACATACAGATATTTTTCAATAGCTGTTAGTAAAATTTCTACACAGACTTGAACATATCAATGTCTAATAACATATTTACTTTCTAAAAGAATGACAGAAAATTAAAAACTACTATTAAGCCCACAAACGCAAACACGGTTCGAAGAAAAAGAAATTTTCGCAACTAATTCACACACGAATATAATAGAACTAGGTTTAGTAATCGCAGAAAAAAATTATATAAAATTTTTTAATCTATGCATTGCTACTAATGTTACCAACCTCAAAGATGACATTGTACGATTTTACTTCGCTGGCCTTTTTCTGTGTTATACAACATTGTATTATCCCAGATTTATCCAAGTTCAGATACTCGTAGGCTCGACTTATGTTATTCAGCGACAGAGCCATTCCCAATATAGCAGTATCAGGATCGAAGGTGATCGCATGAATTATAGGCTTAAAACTATGTCGCTTCGAGCCATCCATCGCATCAACTTTTGTTTATTCTGTGCCTGTATAATAGAAACGTAGGCAAGGATTTCAATAAAAGCTCGGATAATGTTTATTATTAAGATGTTATATTATGCCTCTAAAAAGAAAATTCATATCTCATAGTTTGGCTTTTTATCGGTGATGACAAGTAGAATGATGAAACAAATACAATGAAGATACTACATGTATGAGTGATACTGAAAACTCGCTATTAACTTTAAGTATTTGTGAAATTAAAATTACGAACTTTAAATTCTTAAGGAATCGAGAGTTGAGATGGTGTCTATTCGAGGACATTGTTTATTACCAAGAAGAAATGAACTTCTCAACTTCATTTTTAAAAAACCGCACAGCTAATTTTTGTCAAATGTTAATAATAGTTGTACACAGTGTTTACACAGATCGTGCAATAATATAAAGATACAAACTGTTATTCGGCATAATTTGATTCTTACCTCTGCAATTGACAATCCGTTGCACGTGTTTAGACGCAATATTCACACTGCGGAAGTGCGTCCTTAGAAAATAAGATGCTCGCGATTTCGCCGTACAAAGCGGGAAAGTATACGATTCGTCGTCTCTCAACTGCGTTTCGGCCAATGGTGGCTTCTTTCTAATTTTTTAACCAATCACAATCGCTCTTCGCGTTTTAACCAATCACAATGGCTCTTCGTGTTTTCACCAATCGCAGTGCCTTCGCGTTTTCACCAATCACAGTGTCTAAGATATGCGTGTGGCCGCGCATCAATTCAATTCGACCCTAGCAATAAATGTGGATCTACCGTTGGCATGATTAATAAAAATCCTCTATCGGATTTCAAATGCTTATGCAGAGATGCATTTTTTAAATATATCCTGAGAAAATTGACAATTTTTTCCATCGAGTGCTTCGTCCTAAAGGAGTTTGGTCCAAATCGAAAAACCGAGAACTATGGAATCTGTATAAAAAGACTGAACAAAATACGTTGCCGCCAAAGACGATGATAACGCTTTTCGGTTATCAATTAGTTTGACTTCTGACCACAGGAAGCACTGTCATCGAAGATACGCTTTTTTTTGTGCGTGTTTGGTCGTATTTACATGACCAGAGCTCATGTACTCAATTTCTGTGGCGAATGTGTAATTTGACTGTGCTGATGGCAGCGCCGCCATCGGTGCCATCCGAATTACTAGATGGCACCCTAGTCTGACCACCTGAACATTATACACTTCGGTCTCATTATACAGTCCATACCAAGAGCTCTCGAAATTTGTACCTTGGACCTCCTACTTTTATCTTGGTATCGTGGTGTTTTATATTTGAAATACTTTCCATCATATTTCCCCACCCTTTAGTTTCAGATGATTTTAATTTCGTTGCCCATCTTTTATTTATTTATTTGACGATGAGCGAGCGAACTTTCCTACAAATTATCCGAACGTATATTTACCGGACACTAAAACTTGTCTTCCGGAATTTAAATACAATATTAGCTTTTAGCAAGTAAAAAGTAATTTTAACTTTTAGTAAACAAAAATAATTTTAGGTTTTAGTAAGTTAAAGTAATTTTAGCTTTTAGTTCCTCTTAAAGTAAAGATATTGTAAGTTACCTATCTGACATCACATTGATCGAATTAACGCACGTGCCTGATAGTGGGGCATTCTGCCTACACGAGGCCTCTCTGTTATCTATTCATTGATTCTCATCTTTCATTATGATTTTAGTATAATACGAATCTGTCGAGGAATCAAAGGGGATGTATACATACAGACAACTGTTTGATAAAGTACACGTGCCACTTACCACATATATCGACATTCATACGCCCATAACATTAATAAAAATAGCAATAGTCAGAGATTTTAGCCTTTGCAAAAAGCTCACCCCTCCAACAGTTACTGCCATTCTATATATATATACATATATATATATATATCTATAAACGTATGTATATACACAGTAAACAGTGATGCTGATGCACCTACAGCTGCCCACAGTAATACATGTTCACGAGGTTCGGTTTGACGTGAACGAATTTCAGACCATTAGGAATGTCGAATTCATCTCGAAATTCCACGTAAGTATTCAAACAGTCACACTTAATTATAATCGAAATTCGTAAGAAGAAAGAAATTCTCGTTTTCGTAGCTGTTTTCATTATCGCAATGTGCACCTAACCTCAAAATCGTATGCGCCATTTCGCTAATGGGCGTTTCGACTAATTATTATTTCAACAATGTTTTATGAGTAAATAAAAGATTGTTGTGTGTAAATCGTGCTTCTTTTGTTTTTTAAAGGATTTTGTCTCTTAGCATTGTGCAACATGTATGGGTGTCTTAACGTGGCTTTAGAATAATTTGTACATTCGTTTTTTTCTTGTCAACTCGAAAAATCACAATATTTATAACAAAATGTAGCCCAGTGAAGGGACAATCATTTTAGTCATTCGGATGTGTATGACTTATTATCGTGCTTTAAAATAATAACAAATATTCAATATATTTCATTTATTCGTTTGAAAAGTTCAGAGGTTCTCGGATCTGAAAATTTCTGCTGAACGAGCTTACATTTCCTTATAAAAGGATGTGATAGTAACAGCAAGGGATATTCAATTTAACAATCATTTGCAACCCTAAAACAAAAAAACTACAATGTGTATGTTTGTAACTAATTCATAAAACATCTAATTTCTTGTTGAATGCTTATCAAAGTAAGGTCATGAGTGACGCAACTGCAACAACAGCTGTCCCAGTGACAAGCTTCATGTACGAGGTCACCGGGGTTACCACCGAAATGGCAAAAATTCTTGTCAATGTTACAACCGAGTCTACTACCGAATCAACATTGACCACTTCACAAACTACTCAATCCACGTGGGATGCGACGAAAACAATCGCTACATCAAGCATAGTCGTCAACACAACCAGTAAAATGTGCAGTACAACAACGACGGTTGATCCATTCGACGAATTTGGACCACCCGAGGGAGTCGAGTACATATTCGTGCCACTTGGTGTTATGATCTTTGTAATCGTTCTGTCGGCAGTGGTAAGATTTTCTACCTAACTGAAATATTTACTACGCATTTGCAAAATACTTGGTCGAGGTAGAAAAAAACATTTCAACCAATACACTCTATTTCCAGTGAAAGGTTTACCACAAATGGTATATATTTATTAGCGCGTTAATTCTCCATTTGCCTTCTGGCAAATCGAATTTGCTGTCCTTAAAATTATCAAGCATATCCTTTGTCCAGGTGCTGATTGTATCCAGACGACGAAAACTGGAGCGTCTCAGGCATAGACTCATGCCGCTGTACAATTTCGATCCTGGCGAGGAGGGCGAGGACGATTGGGAAACGGAGCTTCTGGACGAAGGATTTGGTAGCCGACAGCGAAGGGTATACATCACGAAATCCACCCCTACGTCGGGAACCTCGACTACGTCGCGAATAACGTTAGAATTAAAATTTGGCATTGCAGCAGGGTTATCAGTCGATGGATAGCGAGGAGAACGCGGAACTCTTTGGACCGCACTGACCAGAAACCCCCGAGGGCTTGCCACCTATCGTCACGTCGGTCTCGACGAGCGACGATCTAGTCTGAAGCCCTCGATCCTCATTTCGCTTTACTCCGTTGAATGGGAAACAACGCTTTACTCATTGGGTGAGAAACAAGAAAAAGAAAACAGCGTCGCGAATCGAGAAGAAATTATATAAAATCGCCACTTTAATAAGCGACGTCTGACTATAATTTACATCGAGTCGGTACGGAAATTTCGACACGTCGAAGTTCTCCGGAGCTAAAACTCAGGATTCTTTATTCCACGAGAAACTGAACAGGAATTGTTCGAGGCATATACGTTTTACTTACTCATGTATGTATATGACGTTTTTATTGAATTCCTTTTTTTTTAAGTTCATACTATGTTCGAACTTGCGAATTTCCATTCGATTTTCCGTAGTTATATAACAACTCAAAAATGTAACAAAACGGAATGTGAAGCGTTATAACGTTCTTGCGAAAGCCGCAAGCGGCACGATCATTAGAAAGGAAGAGACACTTTTCTTATTCTTCATTCCATATTTATTCGTATAGCGATAGTTCAAAGAATTAGGTATTTGAAAAAGAGCCATTATCAAAGGCCTCTGAAACCCACCGTTTGTTAGTATTAATAGGTTCGGCGATCTCATTACTGTGCCACTTTTACAAAAATATGCTCTTTCTCTTCGTTCGCAATGACCGAACGACATGGCCAAAGTTTCAATCAATGTTGAACCGGTAAAATCGATGTTCATTCTTCACAAAATCATAAGCAAACACATTTTAAATTCATTATGAACAGTGGCAAAAATCTGAGCACCGCCGTCTCGTGAAAATCGATACGAGTAGAAATAAAAAAATGTTTTAAAACAACTAGTCATCGTCTCGTTAGCTTTTCTCGTCGACGTAATTTTTGGTAAGCGCGTGATGACAAAATCACACGGAACGAATCGAGCAACTTGTTCTGCGAAATAATTAGCAGCGTTTGTTTATTTTAAAAAATACTAGATAGTCCGGTTAGAAATAAATAGGCCTCGGCCATTCATGCCAAAAGATTGTCATTGTTACGGATAGCGATTCGACCTTCTTTTCCTTTAAAGGACCGTCAAAATTGTCAACCTCGAAACTGTAGCATTGTGAACAAAAATCCAATCAGAAATGTAAAAGCGACGAAGCCTCCATGGGTAGCCCAATAGATACACTTACAATTAGTTACTCAATTTTCGTTAGTTTGTTATCAAAATGTGAGCTAGTTTTCAATTAATTATTGAATACGATATCAATATTTATAACTGTTTAAACCAAAAAGGGTTTGACCATGGAACGCTGAAGAGCATGAAAACTTAAACTATTACATGGAATTGTTCTTGAGCGCAAAATCTAAGTTCAAAAAATGGAATGTTTCCATTCACTTCAAGAATGCGATGACTGATCTGCTTTAAGGCATTTCATTGACAAGGCCAAACTATCAATTTACTTAAAAACAATAATTTCAAATCATTCAATGTTTCATAAAAAAGCTTGTCTAACAAAAATATCATTATCGCAAAGACAACTTTAAAACGGTTCATAACTATTTTCGAAAAGTAGCTCACATTTTAAACAATCAATGTCTCGCACTCAACGTAGTCGAATCCAATTGTCCCATGGAAGATTCGTTTCAAATCTAAGCGTCGATAATCGAAGAATTAACCGTGGCGTATTGGAAACATTCAAACGTTTATTATTGGAAAATCTAATGTGAAAAGTAACAGAGAAACAACGATTGTAATGTGTACATAAATATTAGGAACATGCGAGTAAATCTAACAATCTTTGAACGTATATACTTTCTCAACTGTGTGAATCGAGCTTCGAAAATCCTCGACTACGTTAAGCATTTTCATTTCTAGCAATGTTTAATTTTAATTATTATACGTAATACAAAACGATAGATCAAGAAAAGAAGCGAGATTCAATGTTTTAATTCATAAACTCGTAAATCAATTTGATAGTTCTGGGAGTTATCTAAAGCAATTTCAAAGATTGAGATTGATTTTTAATAGAGAAATTAATTGTTTCTGATTTTATCGTACTTCGTGTCCCATGAAAACTGGAAGCCATGGTTCGTCACAAATATTAATTATTCTCAAAGTTTGTACATGTTCGTGACATTCCATGTAATTCGTGTCTTCATATTTTATAAAACGTTGGATTTTATGAAAATTTCACACTCAATGCGAAAAACACGAAACACTTCAGTAACTTCCATTCTCACAATCGCAATGAACCGCACGAGTATTGGCACCTACTGCTATTTATTACGAGTATTATCGCTACATAACACTGTTACATAACAGAAACATTTCGTCCAATTTTTCTCCCAGCTACGCAAGAAAAAAAAACAGAATAAGCGACAAACGTTCCGTTTTAAATGTTAGGATTGAAAAAAATACATAAAACATACGTTGCCATTGTGCGAGCTAGAAAAAAAAATGACTAAGACTGGGCAGACGGTGAGCTTATTAGTTCACGGTACGATTTTTGCACCGAGATTACAACCTTGTATATTTTTTTACAATTCGATTGTGAAGAGATGCGAATTTTTTTCAAATTACAAACATAAAAACCAATGGAAAATTTAGCCAAAAATGGCAACAACAAACAAACAAAACAAAAAATCATCCTCGCAATAATTGACGATCGAAAATACAAATTATTTTCAATATTTTTATGGGAATTTTTTGTCTTTGAACAAAAAGAAAAATGAAAAAAAAAAAAGCGAATTATACTTGTGTCTCATTGCAAAATCTTCCGGCTGAAGTGTACATGATGTAAAAAAAAGAGAAGAAAATCGAGAATAAAAGGCTCGTCACCGTACTGCCACCAAAAGTACTGCAGAATCTGACAATCTGTGGTGTCAATTGCAATATTTATTAACTTATAAAAAAAAATGGCGGATGCCCTAGTCAGGGAAAATGGGAAAAATTGCGCTGATTATTGCATCGATGCGAATTTCTTTCCCGTATTAATGATAATTCAACACTAAAGAGGAAAAGTTATAAAGAAATTTTAAAGAAAACCCAAACTCACAAATATATAATAATCATAATTGGTGAATTACTGTTTTTCTACTTCGCATCAGGCTATCAATGATACATTCGGTTTCAAAAGATAACCGCATCTGTGATAGAATCGATTCTTTATCCTTCGTCGATGCTGAGCTGAATTATTGGCATTTTTGTAATTACTTTCCTCTCTTTTTTTTTGTTATGGCGTTTACAATAGTTAAAACAAATGTTTCTAATGAAAAAGAAATAATCTTTGTAGACTTGTTTTCATTGTTAAAGAACAAAGAGAGGCGATAAGTTATCGACGAGGATAGAACAAAATGTTTCATGTACAATTATTTTGCAACACTGTTAACGAATAAGAAGAAGAGCCAGCGTGGTTTGAAAATTTTTGTTAAAAACGCGCTCAATGTTCACGCTTAATTCAGACGAGCACGACGAAACTGGATTATTTTATCATCGCTAAAAGTGTCGAGCGTTTATTGTGCTTCGCGCGCTTGTACGACACGAATATTTAACAATCGCTATTTTAATGCTAGTTAAAATGGAGGAAATATAAAGAAGAGACACTTAAAGATATGAAGAGTTAAACGCGGCTCTTTGTTAATAAAGAAAATTTGAATGTGGAGCACCTGCCCGCGCAAAAAGATGCCTAGAATTGCGCGCCTAAATTATATTTAAAAACGAAAATGGTACGATGTATTAGATAATACGTAATTCTTATTGTATATCGTCCTACGCGAATCACTCCACGTACAATCATGTATAAATAATAATAATAATTTTAAAAGACAAGGTAAACGTTTACGTGCGGTATTAAAAATCGTATTCCATGCAATTCTTTAGTTTTATTATGTTTTTTTTTTCTGAAAATATAAACAAATATAATGTTTCATCAATGTGATTAAGTTAAATTAAAATTAAGATTAAAATATTTCATCGTCGAAAATTTTAGATAAAATATCTGTCGTTGGAAATCGAGATAGATGGCGGAAAATGATTTATTTGAGATTGGATATATTAAAAATAAAGATCTGTGAAGATTTGAAGCAAATGTATTTTAAGGGAAAATAGTTTGGAGTGAAACGATATCGGAAAATACCTTTATTATTAAATTCTTATTGTATTTGGAAATAATTAAGATATTAGGACTACAGCAACCGGTTTTGTCTTTGATCGAATGCGTGACGTAATTTTCATTGAATAAGAGAACATTGGATAATGAGGATGTCAGTGTAGTTGAATTTCAATAGGTGGGGTATTCCACAGATACAAAGATTAGTCCAGATAGCTACCGCTGCGTGGCGCTATTATCACAACGCTTACTACGTACCCTTGACAAAAAACAGCATGGCAGACGCCACCAAGAATGTCAAACTCTCTCAACGTCTGATAACAAAGAAAAATTACAGAGAACAAACTAGAAGCCAGATAGAATGGAACTAAACTTATCTGCAGACGTCGTCAAATTTGTAAACAAGGAGGAGCAAAAATCATACAGTTTCCATATATCTGACTTTACAGTGAAAACAAAATAATAATCGTCTGATTCCCTTGACAGCTCCAGTTCATAAAATTCGCTTGAACCTGTCGTGCGAAAGTAAGTAGCCAAACGCCAAAACTGTAAAACATCTCCTCCATATCTGATAATGAACAAGAATTACAGAGAACAAACTAGAAATGTGATTCCCTGGACAGCTCCAGTTCATAAAATTCGCTCGAACTTGTCGTGGGAAAGTAAGTGGTGCAACACCAAAAGTGTAAGACATCTGTCAACGTCTGATAACGAACAAGAATTACAGAGAACAAACTAGAAGCCAGATAGAATGAACCTAAACTTATCTGCAGATGTCGTCAAATTTGTAAACAAGGAGGAGCAAAAATCATACAGTTTCCATATATCAGACTGTACAGCGAAAGCAAAATAATAATCATGTGATTCCCTTGACAGCTCCAGTTCATAAAATTCGCTTGAACCTGTCGTGGGAAAGTAAGTGGCGCAACACCAAAAGTGTAAGACATCTGTCAACGTC
>JAPYZU010002551.1:0-13285 GCA_030523005.1 Tryphoninae sp. B BG-2022a | reverse complement strand
TATACAATTTTCAATTGCCGATAAATACAAGTCAATCGAATCGATTTGCGGATAGAAAATCAAACGAAATATAAGGAAAAAGCCGGAATAAAAAGAGAATAGGTGGCTGATATTAATTTATTGATATCGATAGATATTTATTGATATTGATTGATATTTATTTTGATAAATAACCAATTTTTTTTCAGAATGTCTCAGAATTATTATTCTTTTAAACTCTTGTGATCCATATACAATTTTCAATTGCCGATAAATACAAGTCAATCGAATCGATTTGCGGATAGAAAATCAAACGAAATATAAGGAAAAAGCCGGAATAAAAATAGATATTTATTGATATTGATTGATATTTATTTTGATAAATAACCAATTTTTTCAGAATGTCTTAGAATTATTATTCTTTTAAACTCTTGTCATCCATACACAATTTTCAACTGCGATAAATACAAGTCAATCGAATCGATTTGCGGATAGAGAACCAAAAGAAATATAAGGAAAAAGCCGGAATATAAAGAGAAAAGGTGGCTGATATTAATAGAGGCATGCTTTTAGAAAGAATTCTAGAGATTAGAAAAATTCTTGCGGAGACTGTTAAAAGCTTGAATATTTAAATACAGTTTCATCGACGCGGCGTTGAAAACCGGAACCGTCTTCAGCGTGAGGCACATGTAGCGACACTGTCAACAACATCACATATTCATCCACACCTCACTTCGTGTCAGGCTTCACGCATCCTGGTCAATTCCATCCGCGTTCGTTCCTTCCTCCTCGCGTCTCTCATCGAAATAGAGAGAGACAGAGAGATGCGCGACTCTTGACAAAAGTATCGGGACCGTTTTGCCAGCGGCATCTGGCAGACGTTACCTCTTCGCGTCGCAACGAGAATCAACGTAATACCTGAAAGCATCGCGTAGTTTGCAACTTCTCGCTCGTAGACATTACGAGCCATTATGCATATAATGTTAGTGAATTCGAAGCCTCGGAAGCGAGGGGAAGAGCCGGAATATCATGCGAGAGAAGATGCATAATAGACGCGAGGCTGGTAATGGAAGATGATCGTTTCGTATATAATTCGCGTCGGACAATTTTCGCAGCTCTCGGTGCCTCGTACACGCACGTGTGTTACAGAATGAAAGAAGGAAAACAAAAAAAAAGCGTTCGCATTACGTCGAGTTGAATCATCAAATCGGAATCACGAAGAGTCGGTGAACGTTGTGCGGTAATCGTCGTAATGAGGAAAGGAGAAAAGAGAATGCGATAATTAGCTCGGGCACGTCGTGAACCGACGAGATAAAAGTCTAACGTTTCGACTCTCTTTCTCTCTGTGAGAGTTTTTCGTGTCTGTTGTTTTGTCTTCGAGAGTTCACCGGATATGCTACCGCTTCTTCTTCTTCTTATTCGTATTTTAGCGCGTGTACGTGTGTATCACACGAGTTTTACGCGGCGGGTAGAAGAAAAAAGTTCACTCAACTCACCCTCGTTGCTCCTCGTCCCTCCTCGTCCCGATTCAAGCTGCGGAATTAGAAGGCATATCGTTATTATTAGAGAAGCAATTTCAGCGTGCAACGAGCCAAGGGTTTGCTCGCGGACTAGGTGAGGCAGGAGAAAAGGAAGAGGAAGGCTGTGAAGCGAGATAAGCATCTTCTTCTTTCTTTCTCTCGCTATCTTTCTTTCTACTTCTTCTTCTTCGTTATTTTTTTTCTTTTTTTTTTTTTAATTTTCTCTTTCTTTCTTTATTCGTTCGCTATGAAACGGTGCGGAGGGTCCGTGAACTTTGCACCGTGAGAGAGAATTTTTCCCTCGGTTAACGCTGGAGCTAACGAGTCGGGGCCACTCACTTCTGTGTTCTCGCGCGTGCACCATCTCGAATCTGCGAGACAATGGAAAGCCACTCGAGCTGGAAACTCGAGTCATATAATTCTCTTATTTTTCTTTTTTCTTTTTTCTTTCATTCTTCCTTTTCCACTGTTTTTCTTCAGTCGCTCGCGTATTAATACGAAGAGAATACGTCGAGCATGCATACTTTTCATTCAACGCTGCATAAGCCTCGGCGATGGGACGAGGGTTTTAAACCAAGATGGCCGACAATATAAAACAGCCATTTAATTTGATTTTTTATTTATTTTTTAGACTATACACTCTATTTAAAATATATTTTATATTCATAGACGTTGAAATTACGCATGATTAGGGCGGGGTGGGGGGGTTAATATCATCCCCCTAAGGGTAAACAGATATAAAATGTATCTGGATTGCGAATTTTATGAAATCAATAATTTTTCTGCTAGTCTGTCGACTTTGATAAGTTCATCTTTCTATATCTATACATTTTCCTAAAATGATCCCCTCGCACCATATTATTCCACTATTAAAGTCAAGCAATATTAAAAATGAAATTATCAGTAAATGGGATTTATTTCAATTCTAGCAATAATATAACCTTACAAATACAAATGCACTTTGTTAAAAAAGGCAATCTTCAAAAGATTAAATCTTACATAATATTTTATACAAAAATCATTACAAAAACGACCAGTCAAAATTCACGGTCTAAAGTCGAAAAAATCATGAACTCTGCAGTATCTATCTAAGTCAACTGAAAAACAAAATCTCTAAAATTCTTAACTTACGAATTCTTAACCTCGTCTAAAATAAAAAAAACATAGTTAAAACTGCATAATTATTTTTGATTAATTAACATACTATCAGTTATTGATTACTAACGTTCGAGCATCCAATGTTTGAATATCTTGTTACCTAACTCGAATATTTATCATTGACGCAAGATATTTAGAGAATAAAGTCTGTAATAAAATTATTTAAAAACAAGTATAAGGAAATCTGTTCTTACGATATAATCATTTTACAAATTTGATTATTTTATAACAAAGACAAAACGATGCTCAGCATAAAAGTCGTGTGTGAAGTCATCAATGTGATCGGTATCAACTCCAGCACAAGCATCATGCTCCCGCATCTGGGATCGTTTTCGCGCAATGCCTAAATCTAAAAAAGATATCAAAACATCATCTCATATTATCATTTACAACAATAGAATATCGCGATTATTATAAATTGTTGAATTACATTAAAAACTAATACGAATACTTTTATTGCATTAAATATATATACGTTCTTTAAATCGATACATTTTATAAATTTGATTATTTTCTAACAAAGACAAAACGATGCTCAGCATAAAAGTCGTGTGTGAAGTCATCAATGTCATCGGTATCAATCTCCAGCACAAGCATCATGCTTCCACATCTGGGATCGTTTTCCCGCAACGCCTAAATCTAAATAAGATATCAAAACATCATCCCACATTATCATTTACAACAATAGAATATCGCGATTATTATAAATTGTTGAATTATATTAAAAACTAATACAAACATTTTTATTGCATTAAATACATATACGTTCTTTAAATCGAAGTAAACAGGCGAATCCTAAAATTTTATAAATATCGAAATTGATAAAAATCGATGTAAATCATGCGTGGAACAACTTTGTGATAAAGCGGACGATAATTTCTTCGATGTAATGGACCAGCTGGCGTTCACGAGTGTATAATTTGACGTTGAAAAATGTCTGCATTCATTACCGAAGCCTTGAAGCTAGTCTAGGATTACCTGATGTGACGTGACGTTCACGCTGTCAAGAGTTCGTTGGCCTCGAGTGAGGCACGTCTGTGGTAACAAGCAGGGAACGCCATCTACACGAAGTATACTGAAACTAGTCTGTTTTTCGGAATTGTTTTGCCACATACGGTGAATACGTCTACATCGAACAAGAAACGAAATATTTCCGACTTTAACAGCAGCCAGATATTGACCGATTGTTGGTAATTCCTCAGATACGAGTAAAACGGATCTACTTACCTGTAGTCGGTAAAACAGTTATCTACCTCGCCCGCACGCGGTATTGCAGGAATCTGCATTTTCAAATTTTCATTGTCTTTCCAAATATTTTGAAAATTCAGTCATCTTCGAATATCAGAAAATATAAAAAAATATATTTTATAAGTAATTGAGAAATTCTTCACGAATACAGTTTTATTACAACGTGAGCAATATCGTTTCACGAGCTCGAAACTGTCTTTTCCCTCTAAAGTATTTATCCTTTTGTTTCGTTTACAAATGAATTTTCGAAAGGTTTTACGTGTCACCGACAGCTTCTACCTGTCGCACATCGCTATAACATTCCGTCCAACGTTACGCGGGTATCTCTTTTTGACAATGACAAACGCGCGCATGTGCGACCTCCCACCAACAGTCTCGGTCGTGTCAAGGCCGTAGCGCGATGGTTCGTTGAAGTGGCGCCTGTTTATGAACCGAATGACGCGTCCACCTGACGTTTCTCATGGCAATCCACGCCCCTCGAAACTCCCTAAAATCTTCGATCTCTCGAAAAACAAAAGAAATCATCCCTAAAAATCCCAACTCAAATTCATTAATTTTCCCCAGACTCTAAATAATCTTATTAAAGAGAAAACAAATAATTATCCATCAGCAAGATCGATAACCTTCCCAATACAATTTTAATCCACTGACACTTTTATCGCAATCAATTTATCATTCCTCTTTTTTCACAAACTCGTTCGTCTTCCTTCCACTTGTCAACCGACGTCTCCTCCACCTGTTAATATTTTGCTCCGAAGTCGTTTTAGCCTTCCTACAGGGAAATCGTTCTCTATGCCTACGTTCCTGGCTTAAGGCGAAAAGAGTGGGAGTAAAGTTTGTGTGTGTTGGTGAAGGGAGAGAGAGACGGAGATGGAAAGCCACGTAGTAGCGATGCAACAATATGGGAACGAGTGAGACGAACGAGGGACCGAACTGGTGGAGGACGTAGTGGCGGGGGCGAATGGTGAACGAGAAGGTGTATACCCGGGATTTAAACGAAGAAGGTAGAGTGGGATTGTGGAGTGGAATGGCAAGGAGAGGAGTGGAATAGAGGGGAAGGTGAGGAGGGTGGGAGGGAGGGGATGAGGCAAAGCAGTATGGGGCAAGCGTAGCAGAGCGAGGAGGCAATAGCCGGGGCTTCGACTCCGCCACGGGCAGGGAATGGAATGGAAAGGCGAAGGCAAAGCGGTTTAGCCTGGCCTGGCCTGTAGCAAAAGCAGCAGCAGCGACAAGCCAGAAGTAGGAGTCCGGTGGAGTCGACGAGGCCTCGTTGGCACGGCAAGCTCGCGCGCATCATGAAAGTGCACCAGACGAGAAACAGTAGTATAGTTGTATACAACGTAAAAGATCGACTCCGGAACAGATCCGAGTTAACAATTATTCATTTTCCGTTACGAATGTGCGCGAATCGAATCGAAGAGAAGAAAAATTACGCGAACGACCATTAAATAAAGTTCTTTCGTTCGAATTACCTCGGTGATCTCACACGTGATTTTTCCTATTGCCCCCTTCCCTCTTACCCAACCCTCCGCAGCCACGGCTTTCCTTTCTTCCTTCCTCTCTCGTCGAGTTGAAATTCGAGAAGCAAACCTACGAGACTGAAATCTCGATAAAACAAAACAAGAAACAAAATAACGAGTGACACGAATAAATGAAAATTAGTGTGCGTTTTCCATGGTGGAGGGTTTGACACTCGTGAAAATTTGGTTCTTATAAATAAAGAAATTGAAAACTGTCGAGCACGATAGTGATTTAATATTCGATCGTTCGATTTGTTTTCATTTCGTAGGAAGGAAGGATTATCGTAGATTTTACCGTCGACGAAGATGAAACACGTATAAAGTTTCGCTCGGGTGGATGTGCGCGTGTGTTTCCGTGTACGTGTGGGTTGGTCGGTAAGATCTCGGTGGTTCCTGGCAAGAAGAGCCCAGGAGAATCGCGGTGAGGCCGTTGGTCCGTCTCGTGCCGGCCAGTCGAACAGCCGTTTGCCACTGGATATGGCTGCTGCGCGTTGTCGAACGAGTCGATCGGGTGCACAGGTGTCCGTCGTCGTCAGTAGGGAGTTAACCGGAGCCAGTGAGGAGCCGAAGAAGAAACAGCGCGAGGATCAACGGAGCCGGACCTTCGATCTTTCGTGATAAATCGATCGCGCTTACGGTCCGCCCCCTACCCTCTACCCAGCCCCCACTGCATCGACTCCAAGAGCGAGAGATACATTTTCATCGTATCGATCGATAAACGAAGCCTCGTTTCCCTTCCTTCGTCTCGTCCTCGATCCTCCTCGACCTCCTTTCATCCCCGATTATCTCATCAACTCTCATCCTCGTTACACAAGCCTCGTCTCCTGGCGTGTCGCAAATTTTCATCCCTCGTGGCACAAATAACGATTCCTCGATCAATGTCGAGGTTCTCTTCAATCCAATCGACACCCTCCTTCGGTCATCGAATTTTCAACCCTCGTGAAAACAACCCCCACGAAGGGTGAAAAAGGGAATGAGAGACTGTCTTCTTTCACTGATACGAGGGATGACACCCTGATTTTCCGATCTAATCCCGTCGTATTCGATTCGTCGAACACTTTCGTGACGTATCAACCGTGAAACTCGATAGGAACGAGAATAGACGGGTTGAAGCGAGAAGTAAGAACAATAAGCATTGAATTATTTTACGTCGAATTATCATCGTCTTCCGACATTCCCACGTAAACAATCGTCCGTCCTCTTTGTCCATCGGCTTATCTCTCTTTCATCCCTTTGTCGACGTCTCCTTCGTTCTCGACGCACTCGTCTTTCCCCTCGTTTCTTTTTTATTTCTGCTCTTTGTTGTTTCATCCCCCGTTCATCCCTTCCTCTTGCGAGTCCCTCGTCCGTATCGTTTCAAAGCTCTTCACAAGAGCCCCGTAATGTGACCTTTCGACACTTCAAACCCCGCGCGTCTGCGTCCTCGTGTTTTTTTTTCTGAAAAGAAAAAAAGCAAGCTCAACCACCGAGAGAAGGCCTCCGCTTTCTCGCACGCGCTTTTCCGCGTTTCCTCCTCCCGCACACGCGGACTCGCTGTTCTTGCCCCGTCTTTCCCTTTCTCTCCTTCTTGGTCCATGCGCCGCCTGGACCACCTCCTCTCGACTCTCCGTACTCTCGACTATTCCTTCTTCGTCGTCGTTGTCGACGTCGTCGCCGTCGTCAACGAGATCTCCGTACCGAGTTGCTGACGCCTCGCATTTTATCCTCTCGACAACACACATCTCTCACCCTCGACGAGCCCCCTTGTATACCAACGACAAAAAAAGTAACAACAACGAGACCTACGCCCCGCTCTACGTGTGTTTCTGTGTGCATGTTTGTGTGTGCGCGTGTGCGCGAAAGCCTCGAGCGTGGGCGTAAAAGCCTAACGACGATATAACGCGTGTGCGCGTTTATGCGCGAGCTCGACGTGGAACGAGTGTCAAAGGGTTAAAAATGAGCGAATCGGGGTGGACGAGACGTAGCATCACTCACACCGACCAACGTCGGCCAATTTCATGCTTTTGCGGACAACTCGTTATAATCCTCATTATACTCGCAAAGGTAAGTCTCGTCCTTTAACTTACGTACGTCTCTCTTTGATCGAGGAATCTCATCAGAGTACGTTCATATTTGTACAATAATAAGAAGAAACAAAATACCTTAGATCATCGATTTATTCTTGTATGTTATCTTCTTCGATTAATCTTGGATCAATCATCTCAATTCGTTTCAGAGCCATTTGTAATCTATTTTGCCATCGACCGATTCGATCGATTATCGATGACTATAAACGATTTCTTCGTTGACGCGGAGAATAGTTTTGCAATTGTATTTTCAACATAGTTTACTCGAATTAGTGTCAGCGTCACGATACATTATTGTCTTTGGTGAAGGGGAAGCTGTGTGTTATCGTAAAACGTGCTGTTATAACGTCTTACAGCCGTACAGTCGGTATGGACTGCCGGGTTTTAAATCTCGTCGTGACGGACTTCTTGCTCCTCGGCTCGTTCGTTGTGAAATCTCTCGGAGCTCATTGAGCACTTTCCAGAACGGAGAAACACAGTGTTTCGGCGCTGAGCTGCTTTTTAATTTCTTCTCCGATTCTGGACTAGGCTATACACAGTGAAAGCACTGTTTACATATATAAATATATAGAATGAGATATATAAAGAAGAGAAAAATTAATAACGAGTCTGAACCAACAGAGGCGATTCCATCATTAAATAGCAGCGGTCCTACGGGTTGGGCAACTCGGTGATAAAAAGAAAAGCGAGGTAAAAAAAAGAAGTAGGCGAGTCTTGGGGTTAGCGTGAAAACCAGAGCACGACGGGCGGGCCCTACATATATATACATATAAATGATGGATAGTCATTTTACTTGCTTACATAGAACGGCCTAATGGTCGAGCTTCACGCTCGTTGCAACGCCATGAGGTTTTGCCTTTTACATTTCAGAATTAAAATCGAAAGGTCGTTTGCGTGACCGGACAAACGCAAACAGTTATCTACATATGTACGTAAACTATGACCCTAGCTTCTTTATTCGTGAATGTATCCATATCTATAGATACACGAGCTCGTAGAAAACTACTCTCTGATTGCAAGTGAGTGCTTCGCGCGAAAAATGTTGATGAACGACTTTTTGAAACACGCGAACATGACATCGCGACAGTTTTGTTTCCTCGTTGTGGATGAGACGTGCAGACGCGGAAAGCGAATGACATGAAACGGTTGAATAGCCAGTTGTTCGCAGAGAAGAGTCACGACGTTGATGTGTTCCTTTTCTTATTCCCTTTAGTCATTGTTCCCAGTGTATATCCTTTCGGGTTTTTATAACCCATTCTCTTTTCCCCTTTTTTCCAGCCGTTTCCCTATCTGTACTTTGCTCATCTAAACTTATTTTACGAGGGAATCCACGGACAACTTCTTATGCTGCATTGTTTTCGCCTAGGACACAGGAAATCTGTGGAAAACTTGTGTTTAGGTACAGTCGGTTTTTTAAAAGCCTAATTGTTTCTCGGGTTCTCATCAATGCTCCGAAAGAATGTCCTCCGCGCTCAACCATGCGATGTGCGAGCTAGCGGTTAAATATTCAGCGCACCAAGCGAGGGACCATGAAACGGTGCCTTACTTTGGCAATTATCCGAACCGCACGCTAATCGCGTACCCATCAATGTCGATCACGAATATGATGTATTAATGCTTGATATATAATATATATGTAGAGTAGAATCCATTTAGTACGAGTTCGTTTATAATGGCCAATCACTGTTAGCAACGTAGATGTATACTCAAGTTTGATTTTCATAAAAATTACCGTGAAAGTATATCCGTTTAGTACGACTTCGATTAAAACGACGAACCGCTTTCAGCGACCTAATTTACTAAAAATCGTTCGGTTAGAGCGACGGACGTCTCAAAAATATTCATAATTTCATGAGTAATACTTTGCTGCTCCCACTTCCTTTCCTCACCGACAGACGGTCGATTACCCCCGAGTAAATGACTCAGACTTTTGTTACCTTTTGATGAATCAGTACGTTAACCTATACTACGTCTGTTAAAATGAGTTCACGTATTTACTATGCTGTGCGTACTCTTACTATCAAACAAAAGGCAAAAAAAACAAATTAAAATCGCACACGCTCTTTCTGTTAACCGTATCAGATTCTTTTGGCAGGAGTGTGGAGCTTGCATGCAATCTGCTTACAACCATGCCCGTTTTTTGTTCGATCCCCGCCACGGGCACCGCCATAAGGCGTTATTTTGGGGGGGGGGGCAGGTTGTACCTAGATGAACTGTCATATGTTTAGAGTGGGATATATGTGCCGGATGTCCCAGCTCCAGCTCTCTGGTTACGTTTATCCTCCTCTCGGCTGATGGTATTCCCCGTGTTTACTATGGGCACAGCGAAAGTAATGACCAAGTCTTCCTTTGAGCACAGCAGGCATCTTCCGTTACTCTTGGGAGTCATGGACCCGGTCCAGAAGGTCCAGAATTGCTCCCGTTGTTGATTGAACTTGGGCACTAGAATAGTGCATATAGCACGCCTTCGGCGTCTCCAGGGCATGTCGGACCCTCTGTTCTTTCGTACACGTGCATGCAGTGAAGATGGCTGTATAAGCAGCCGCCTCCGGTCAGCGCCGCGGGCAGATGAAAGTTGGCGAATTCGTGATGGCTGCCCGTCCACTTCATGATGAGGACAGTTATGTTGTCTCATGTAGCCAAATTGAAGACATTCCGGATATCTAAAGCGATGCTAGCTTGGTACAGTGACTGACACTGATAGCATTTGTGGCTATGCCAACGACTCAGCTAGTGGTATCAATCATTGAGTGACCTGTTCTTGCTTGGTACTTCTGACCGCGTTCGTGCATACCACTGCCTTGCGGCACTCTTTGTCGCACCATAAACACTGCGTTGACCGGTCGACTACGCACTTGTAGTCCCTCGCAAGATACCCAAATTCTTGGCATCTAAAGCAGCTGAACTCGATAGTTCACCTAGCTTCTAAACTTCCCGGTTTTCAGTAACTTTCGCCTATCGCAGTCGGGAGGAGGACATAGGTGACTTAGCTGCCTCTGTAAGATTCCCTGAGTTTTACATTCTTGGGAGTTGCAGATCCTAGCCTAGTCACGTCAGCGGCAGTCTGCTTCACCTTTTCGTGAAGAGCCTTTCTGGAAGATAGGCGAGGTTTGTGTCTCCCCATTCTCCATATGCAAAACCTGCCGCAACTCTTCCTTCCTTTGCTATAACATCTTGGCAAACTCCTTTAACAATCTCATGGCGCTTCTCATCAAGTCCTTCAGCTCGTTATATAGATTATTTTTTTGGATGAATTAAGTCCACAAGGGCCTGTAAGTCCCGCTTTATCCGTTCGAAAACCTCCGGAGACTTGCGACTTGTTCTCTCCATGTTTGGATCACTTGTAGCATTGTATGCTGTCGTGACCGAGATACCAACCCCTTCAGCACTGCGGTCGCTCGATGATGGCACTTCGGGTCCTACTTTGGCGCCCTTGTCGTCCGCCGGTACTAAGGATGCAACTTCCTGCACCATAAGGATATTTGGTATCTTCGTGCTATCCGTAGTTGGTTTGTTATTCTGGACTCCTTCTCTCTTATCCTATTTCAGGTAAGGATAAGGTTTCTAGGTTTCCATAAGCAACTCGCCCTGTGGATCAGTTATCTATGTGTTTCCGCTCACAATACAGATATATCGTGAGCATGCCCATATGGAATGATCTTCAGAGTTGCAGACTGCTTGACGCTCTTATGCGACGACATCTATGTTTACACAGTTGTATAAAAATATTTAATGGTCATATTTATGTAGTTACTTCCGAAGAAGCACACTCGAGGAGTTAAAGAGCCCACGGCGTACGAAAAAGCGGGTATGTGCAAGAGAGAGAGAGAGAGGGAGTAAGAAACTGGTCCGGCGCGTATTCTCGATTTAGTTTAGCACCCGAGAGCAGCGCGAGACCGCACATCGGCTGACGAATCGTTAAACGTTGACTTGGCAAGTTTATCTGCCCCGGGAGTTGAACAGGTGTTCCGTTGCGAGAGTCGTGCACAGAGAATATAAGAGACAAGAGTAAAGCATTATTTCGCGTCATCGATAAGCGAGCGAGAAAGGTGTGTAACCCATAACGATCGTCAATTTTGTCATTACGAAAGTCGCAGCTGGCCTCTCGAATTTTTATTAGCTTTTTTATTTACTTATCGCGGCACGATTTTACTCAATTCCCGAGGTATGTAAGATAATTTTAGGTGCTGCATTATTGAAACTATGAAAAAAAAGAAACTATAAAAGTGTGTTCGACTCTTGCAGAAACAATTTTAAGTTATTGATGTTAGAGACGAAGAATCGAGTTCCGCGGAAAAACAAAGAATAGAGAATTTCTTCATAATGGATACTCACTCGTAGAAATACACCGAACCATTCACAAAAGGATCTTTCACCCACGTAAAATACCTCGGTCGATGTACAAATACTTCACAGCAAGCCGTAAGATCGAATCGCAACTCGTGAGATCGGATCTCTCTCGCGAGGAGTTTGCACCCCCTGCCGCGTAGAGAGGAAACGCGTAAAGGAAACTTCAAAGTCTCTAGAGACGTCTCCTTCCGGCCATCCGGTGTCTCGCACGACGAGACAAAATAAACGAGGTTGCCCACGGTGCCTGGTTTGGGTTTTCGGGGTTCGGGCAAAATACAGCCGGAGCGAGAGAGAAAGATAGACGGAGAGAGATAAAGGAAGAATACCTTGGGAGAGAGGGAGAGCAAAAGAGAGAGAGAGAGAGGGAGAGGGAGAGAGAGAGAGAGTAAGAGAAAGAGTCAGAAGGGGTTTGACTCGGTGCAGGAGATGTCGAAACTCTCTCGAGAGTGCGAGACGTCTCGCAGTCGCGAGAGGGTTCGCGCGGGGTCGGCGCACAGAAGCGTTAACGTCGCACTCCTCACTGGCATCTTTCCAAGTGAAAGAAGAAGGCGTAGGACGCGAGAGAGCGAGAGAGAGAGACGACTCTTTTTCCACCCTCTCACCTCTCTTAACCCCCTCTAGCAACCGAGAAGGCCGCGAGAGGTGACGGCAAAACCTCCAGAGATTTTCGTTCTTTCGCCCGACCGAGACTTTTCAATGTCGCGCATTTCGAATTCTATCGAGCAACAGTTTTTCAACATTCAACGAATACGTAAACGTATTTTTTTTCCCCCGATGAAAAATAACATCACCGCGTTCTTTCGTCGCTGGATTAAACGTAAATTTTTTACGTTAATTAAATTTCTGGACAATACAATGATGCGAAATTCATCGTGTTTTCAGAATTCCCTGGGAGATTTACGATAAATTATTACATCCCGAATGTTTGCGCTACGAAATAATAGCGTTACGGACAATTCTCCTCCCGTTCCCAGTGATAATTTCTATTATTATTAACGTCGACGATAATCGAGAATAAATCATTTCTCTGCGTTGAATTTGATCGTGACATCATCACGTTTGTCGACGCGCGCAGTTTCAATAGCGCGTCCATCACCGAACGAAATTTCCCGTTTCCTCGATACCCCCTTGTCCCTCTGCCCCGCTCCTTCATCCTCATTTCCGGGTAATTTGAATATTTCAAGCTACGGCAGACTCGCCGAGTCCAGAGAACGTTACGTATGCAACACTCTCTGTGCTTACTGTATTTTCAATGCTCGCCCTGCCCTCCTCTCCACGTCTCCCTCCGGGTTCGCCAACGAGGGGGGGGGGGGGGGGGGTCTTGCGTAACCGAGTTACTCACACTCGCGCAGTTCGTTACTTTATTTCCTTCCAGCTCTCATCCTCCACTTCTCGTTTACGGACGAAACGATTTCTGTGTTTTCTGCTTTTTTTTTTCTTTTCT